>WYDF02286223.1:0-16653 GCA_009867245.2 Adranes taylori
TGTAGAAGAACAATACATGGTTTTGTTAAAACTTAATGTGCTGTTTCACTAATTAGTATTAAGTTCAGTAACAGGGACCCGCAAGATCTAGGACACCTAATTACCTTTCCACTGAGTTTACTTGATCCTTCAGAGAGCCTCTGGGGACCGGAACAACATCAGTCCGAAGTGCGGTTTCACTTTAAACGGACCTGGCGCCCAAGCAGATTCCTGAAGACCGAATTATTCTAATTACTATTTGTGCCATTATTGTGACAAATGCTAAAGCTCCCCATTAGCAGCGTCACTAGTGCAAGTTCCGTTAGCATATATGTCTATAAACGATAGTACGTCACAATGGTTGGATTCATATGTACGTACTTCATAAGTATTTCAACAAATTTAAATGATCCGATAGTGATGCAGATGTTGAATCGATAGTGTCATAATGTTGTGATAATAATGTTACATCTGTTAAAGAAGGTGCTGACGAATATTCGTTGCTTCTTTAATATGAAGAATCATGCGCTGTGTAGCATGAACTTATTTACCTGACTTAATTAAAACCATGAAAACTATGTTTCTTTAAGGTTTCAAATAAATTTGTAATTAATATAAATAAAAAGTTTAAAAAGGAAAAGGTACCCAAAATTAAAGCGAGAGGCCAATAACATTATTAAAAACGGAAATTATTTAAGTAACTGCATTATATTTTCATCTGAATAGTATTGTATGTGTATTTAACTATTCTATTTATAAGTTTCATTGGCTGTATACATTGTTCAGTAATATGGTAATAATCGTTAATATCTTGTACAATGAAAATCTTTAAACTATAAATTCAAGACGGTCTAGGCTAATGGCCAGAGCTGCTAAAATAATAGAATACTATGTTGCCAAGGAAATTGTTTTGAGTTCGACAGATTTGTACTTCAGATTCTTAGACGACATTCGTAAATTTCTCATTTACCGCCCGATATTTTATTTCCGCTCGACATTTTATTTACTGTTGAATACGACTGTACTAAATGTACATGTCATACACTGTATCACTACAGTCGTTGTCGAGCATGAATATTGAATTCTTAGAAAAAATAAAGTTGGCAGATTTCCGCTACCTTTCGCCACAGAAAACACAAATAAAATAATTTTAAAATTTACAGTTTTTACTTGCCAATGATGTTTTTCCATAATGGGTTCAGTAGTTTAGGACAAATTAATACACAAGCATTAGACACAGAGGCAGAAAAATTGTTATCGTTTTGGGTGGTTGATGCAAAGTAAAACCTTAAAGCGATAGATGAAAGCGAAGCAAGTGCTGTTTTCTGTACAAGTAATGACCTAGTCATCGGTGGCACAATATTTCCTCATAAAGAATGTCATAAGGTCTCATGGCTATTCCAGATATTCACATCCAGAACCAAATTAACCACCTGGGCATCAACAGAATGTGGAAAAAGTATCTCTTGGATGTGAGAAATCGCAGAAGGGCAGATATAGGTAGTGACCACCATCTTATAACTGCATGCATTCGCATCAAGATTGCTGCCAAGAGAAAACGTTTTGATACTCAAAGGAAGAGATTTGATATTGGAAAACTAAAGAACGAGAACAGCAGGAAAGAATATGCTCTGGAAATAGGGAACAAATTCAAGAGCCTTTGGGTGGATGATGAAAGTAATATAGAAGAGCACTGGTTAAAGATGAAAACAGCCTTCACAGACACAGTTGAACAAGTACTTTCCTTTAAGAACCTAAAAAGAAAGGAGTAAATGTCGGAAGCAACTTGGTACTTTACTGAACAGCGAAAAGAAGTGAAAGTGAAACTAAACAGTAACACGACGCGCCTCCAGCAAATCCAGCTCCAGGCTTCAGGCAGAATATCAAGCCAAGGACAACCAGGTCAAAAGGAGTGCTAAGGCTGATCGCAGAAAATGGATTACAGAATTGGCCGACAAAGGCAGAGAGAGCGGCAGGCGCTGGAAACATAAAGGAACTACACTGTTATGTTATGAGAATTCTCTCCAAGAAAAAAGTCAATCGCAGAAGACTGGTGAAAAATAAACAAGGAGAACTCCTCACCAACGACGAAGCACAACTTGCAAGGTGGCGCGAACATTTCATGGAGGTGCTCAATAAAGAAAATGAGGAAGAAGCTAAACAAGAAGCTGAAGAAGACGAAGAAATTATACATAAAAGAGAAGGAGTAGGAAATGTAACTAACTGGAACCCACCCTCCAAGGAGGAGATTAAAGCAGCGATCAAGCAGCTGAAAAATGGAATGGCACCTGGAGCAGATAATATTTTACCAGAGCTCCTGTCAACTGACCCAGACACTGCCAATGATTTTCTGTACCCTCCCTTGAAGAAGATTTGGACAAAGAAAACTGTCAATAGGAATGGAGAGAGGAACTCCTCATAAAACTACCCAAGAAAGGGGATACCAGTCATAATTAATAGAGGAATCATCCTACTATCAATTCCAAGTAAAGTGTTGACGAGGGTCATACTCAAAGCATAAGTGGAATCACAAATAAGGAAGGGGCAAGCAGGGTTTAGAAATCGTTGTTCTTGTATCGACCAAACACGCTTCGTATTATTATCGAACAATCAAATAAATTTATCTCTAGCCTTCATCTTCTGTTTGTAGATTTTGAAAAAAGCCTTCAATTCCGTCAAAAGGGGCAGCATGTGGAAAATCTTGCAAAAGTACTCGATACCGGAGAAGATAACAAAAGTAATTAAAGAAACATACAACAACTAAACATGCCCTGTCACCACGGAACACTTCGCAGTCAAGTCAGCAGTTTGCCTGTGATGTATTCTGAATTATCTTCCTATTGGTTTTTGATGAGGTGATGAGTAAAGTCACGGATGGAAAAGTGGGGGATTACAGTTGAAGCTGACTAAACCATTGGAGGATCTAGATTTTGTAGATGATATCTGCCTACACTCACAGAACCATATTAATATGGAAAAGAAACTCCAAGACCTCCAGTACGAAGCCAAGATGGTGGCTCTGAAAGTAAACTCCTCCAAGACAAAAATTATGAAGATAAACACAAAAGATGTAAGAACAGTGAGAATGAACGATGAGGACATCGAACATATAGAAGTTTACGTACGTTGGGAGTATAGTTACTCATGGTGGTGATGCAGCTGCAGATGTCAGAGCAAGAATCCGAAAGGCATTTGGGGCCTTGATTCAGCTGTATCCACTCTGGTGGGCAAGAGAGATTTTGGCAACGACCAAACGCCGAATATTCAGAACCAATGTGAAAGCTGTGTTATTATATGGTTGTGAGACTTAAAAGGTCACCTCCAAAATCACCAGTAGCTTACAGGTCTTCCTGAATAGATGCTTCAAGAAAATTCGCCGAATCTTTTGGCCAAATGTGATATCTAACAATGATCTAATAATGAGAGATAAGTTTTGTTCTGGAACTCGCAGAAAAAAAGGAAACGTGGAAGACCACAGTCATCATGGAGAAGAACTGTGGATAAAGACACAAAGACGGAAGGAAAGACCTTTGCAACGCTGTAGATCCTCGCTAGAAATATAAAGCGCTAGAAATAAAGTGCGATTTTAAGTATCTTCAGGAATAAAGTGCGCTGGAGATACTTCAAATCCCGAAGAAACGTCGTAGTGTAAAAGTGCAAATGTTGCAGCTGCGACTGATTTTGCTAAGGAATTTCAGGATTTTGTAGAAGAAAGCCCTATTCTCCAGACCTAATCTTCAACATTGACAAGCCTGGGTAAAAGTAATTGAAATGACACTTTTAGTATACAGGGTGTACACTTTCTAATTAGACAGTATAGCTATCTCATAAAGTAGAAAGGATAGAGAAATGTTTAAATGGGGAAAAATGTAGATAATTAAAAAATAAATAAATAACAAACATCAGCATTTAAATTTTCAGAGCGGTATTTAAAATATTTACTAAATTTTCGAATTTTCAAAAATTTACTCAGCATTGTTATTTTCGATAATATTAAAAAGCTTCAAAGAAGTTTTTTATTACATAATTAACATAATTAAGTTTGCCATAAACAGTTATGTAATACAGCGTATTGTAACTGTGTAGACACCATCAACATTTTTTTTTAAATACGGGCCTGGTTCATTTTTATTGAATCGTTTCGCAATTGTGTTCTAAAAACAACCCTGAATGATTAAAATAATTTGTAACATGTTTTATTGATTTCAACATGGTTATTTTTTTTAAAGCCGGACCTGCTTTGGTGAGTTCTTATTTAGTTTAGCAGATTAAAAAACCCAAAAACTATTAATAAAAATGATCTACCTAGTTTTTGGAAACCTAGTGCTTGATAAAAAATTTAAAATTAATTAAAACACAATATTCTTTTAACTGTCTTAGATTGATCTTTTTAAATCAAAATGTCAGAGAACGTTGTTAAATTTTTTTATCAAGGATTAGTTTCCTAAAACTTAAGTAAGTCTTTTTGATTAAAATGTTTTGCGTTTCAGTTTTATCCTGCTAAACTAAATATATCGTAAGTACAACGAATCGCGGCAGGACCGGCTTTTAAAATAAGAACATGTTCAAATCAATAAAAACTGTAACAAATTATTTTTTAAGCATCCAGGGTTGTATTTAAAATACACTTTTCAAACGATTTGAGGAACAAAAATCCAGGTCCGTATTTAAAAAAATTATGTTAATGATGTCTACGCAGTTACGAAACATTGTATTACATAAGTGTTTACGGTAAACTTAAGAATATTACTTATGTAACAAAAAACTACTGTAAAGTTTGTTCATATTTTCAAAAATAACCATGTTAGAGTAAATTTTAGAAAATTGCAAACTTTCATTTTTTTGTAAATATTTCAAATACGGCTCTGAAACTTTGTAGTCTGATGCTCGTTGTTTGTTTGTTTTTTAATTACCTACATTTTCCTCCTTTAAAACGTTTCTCCATCTCTTCTACTTTAGGAGATAGCAATACTCAATTAGAAAGTGTACACCCTGTATACGAGGCTCATGGTCACTTAGGAAGGGAACAGTGACGTAACACGCACATCTATAGGGGTAGATGTAAAACTACGGTCCAGTGTGTGCGGGTTGGTATGCACTATAAAGTACTCCGCAACGAGTTATCTGAGGAAGGGTTACTGCGTGGCAAAATTATCCGGCATCCATCCTGTCCGCTGTGGTGTGATACTGGCGGAACTTGAAATTGAAAATAGGCCCACAGTAAATATATATATATAAGAATAAGATAAGAAGTCGCCTCCTTTGATTGAACTAATTTATGTATATCTAAACAGCTTGCGTTTAATTACTATTTAAATAAAAATGAAGATCATTTGCGTATTATTAATAAAATCAACCTATGGCATCTCTTTTTCCATCAAAGATTGACCTTCGACTTTCCGATCTAAACTCGATATAATATTTATTTATTTATGTGATATGTAAATGATTAAATGCAACTAAGGTCACCTAGATGTATCTATATTATCTGCGAATATAGACACGCATCTACATATACATATATAATCATAATTGTTTCTAATGGCATAATATTCGACTTGATCAGTAGTATATAGTAACCAGCTATTTATATTTGTTTGCCTCCAAAGATGTGTGTGTGTGTATGGAACATCATCGCATGAGCTATCTATGCAGATCTATGAAATGATGAATGTATAAATATTATTTTGACGTACGTTGGTTAGCTAGTCATGACAGTCCCGCTGATTTCTGCACACTTCTCCATCAAAAGAGTTGAGAAGATATTTATAACAAATTAATACGAGGTCTAGTTCAAACGTACCATAATACTGTAGTTTTAGGCGCGGAGTGTTTATAAACATAATCAGGGATGTAAAAAGTATTTATTTGACTCTATTATCCAGCGGAGGAAGTGTTAATTTTCCGTTAATGCTGCATATGACACAGTATGTATGGCGAGTACGAGGGAAGAATTGAATGAGGTGGGTGATTGGGAGAATGAAGAGGTATATGAAGAGAAGCGCACTGGTATTGAATGTTGAAAAGACGAAAGTTATGGTTTGCAAAAGGGTGTGATGGTTTGGAAGGGGAGTGATAGAATGAATGATGATGGTGTGGGAAAGGAGGTTTGGTGAATTGGTGAAGATGAGGTTGATGCTAATGGAGGTTTGTGTGAGGAGTATACTGATGTATGATGCTGAAGTGTGGGTTGTGTGTGAAAGAGAAATAATATAGAAAGTGCAACCTGACTGTATTAAGAGAATACTTAGTGTGGATAAGTCCACGCCACATGAGATAGTGTTATAGGAAACAGGAAAAAATAAATGTTGGGTAACAGGAATGAAAAAGATGCTCAAGTTTGAAAGAAATGTATACATGGATAAAGATTAGAGGTTGTTTAAGGAAATATATTAATTAGAAAGAAAAAAGGGGAAACGCATGGTAGGAGAAATATGTAAACAAGTTTAGTAATTAACTATTTGTTTAAGCCAGCCTCATGTCGTCCATCAACATTCAGTCTATTTCTTGTCTTTGTTTTAATATGGATAAATGTTAAAAATCCACTTTCACATAAGTATGTAGATGCGAATGGTAGCAAAACGCGAAATGCAAGAATAGAAATATTTGGGTACGACCAATAGATACATAGCACAAAATCGATAAAGTGCTTTTTTCGACAAATAAATCACGTGCTGAAGAATCGTAACGTAGATTCAAGAATTTATCCTGCATGTCATCGGGAATGGTGGGTACATCAAGGGAAGCAGCGAATTGGTTTCGTACCAATCCCGGTTCTTTGGAAAGTAGTGATAGAATTCCTTTTCGAGAGATTCAAGATGAACACTAATCTTTTTCTTCAGTATTTTATCAAGTTTTCTGCTATGACACTGCAGAGATTTTCAAACATAGCTATATTTCCAAGACTTACTTTTTGCAACTTGGATGCAAAAGTTTGAAGATTGTCTTGAAATTTGATAATATATATTTCTTTTCCTTGAAGTTTCAGGTGTAGCTAATCTAAAATGTCGGCTAAATAAAAAACTCTTCTTCTCCAAGATCAATTATTAAAATAATTAGCAAGGTCATATTTCCCTTGTATTTCCAAAAATAACTTGATTTCATCTTTCAATTTGAACACACGATTGACCACATTTCCTTTCGACAACCAACATACAGCAGTGTAGAAAAGAAAAATCTCATGATCAGAATTCATATGTTTACAGAGTACTTTAAACAGACGATTGTTAAGTGCTCCAGATTTGATGTAATTTACAATTCTGATTAGCGAATCAAGTACTTCTTGCAGAGGAACAGGAAGAGTTTTACTGGCAAGAGCATATCGCCGAATCATGTAGCAAATGTCCTTTGCTTGTGGAGCAAGTTCTTTCACTTCTTCTTGAAAGTACGACTTGGATCCCAACATAGCTGGGGCATGATCAGTACATACTCCACAGACTTTTTCCAATCCAGTTCCTCAGTTTCAAAAAGTGTATGCATGGTGTTTATTACATCATCACCTTTTATAGTAGTTTCAAGCGCATTACAAAACAGAAATTCTTCTTTGATGCCATCCGCGTGAATATATTTTACGAAAACAAACAACTGAGCGCATGACGCCAGCGCTAAAAAAGAACACTCTTTATAAATTATGTTTTAAGAGATGATTTATATATAAAATACTGACTATTATGAATTACCTCGGCGACCCCCAGAAATTACCATGGGGATTCCCAAGCGATGTATCGTTCCCAAACGGTACGTTGATAAAGATCACAATGAATAAAATTCTACGTGAGCTTTAGCTCTTATTTGCAATTATGTAACGCACGACGAGCGCTCGTTTCGGAGTTTACCTCCTCGTCAGGTACGTATAAGTATAATATTTATTTATGTATCGACCTGATATTGCAACTGGCATTTTGCTTGAAAATGGTGTATATTTACCACTGTACCGTTAATAACTTGACAAGGCTTTGTGATGTAAATTGGTTTGGCTTGCCTATTAGTTTATTTGTTATCCATCGAATTAATCTGTGATACTAACAGATCTGCTTGTCTGCTAAAGTAATGATATTATCAGTGCCGTATTTCCCAGTAAACACTATAAGCACGTGTTTACAGCAGCAATTTTTTAGGGGCGGCAAATTTCTAATTTAAGGGCAGCAAATCTGTAATACTTAGTACTAAGTTATTAAGAAAATGGATGACCCAAAAAAGGTCATCAATTTTTTTTGGCGAAACGTTTTTTTTTATCATTGCTATCACTTGAACAAAAAAATAAAAACCGAGATTAAAATTTGTGCATCATAACTAAAGTTCATTTTCAATAACAATAATACCAAAAGTAATAAACATTTATATAAAAAAGCTTTCATCTTAGTACGTCTCTTGTACTGAAATTACTGCAATCCGTTAATACGCAATTCAAAGAAATAATTTTTCATATAAAAAGTTTAAAAAAAAAATTTTTTTTCTTCCTCAAAAAAAATAAAAGAAGGGTCGATTTTTCGGTGGCTGTTTGTGTGTATGTACGTACGTCTATATGTTCAAGTATTTCTCATTCCCTATGGGACCGATCTGGATGAAATTTGGCAGACAGGTGTAGCCTATGAATTCGCAGAATGGTTTTTTCATTTTTGTTTTATAAATGCAATATGGCGGACAGGGTCCATTTTTTTGTTCAGAAATTTCGTGTTTTTTGCTAACTTTAGGGTCATTCTCTTGAAAAGTTTCGCATGAATTTTTTTTAGTTTCTTGTGTCGAAACATTCTTTAATACTTAATTGATTAAGCGAGTTTAGAAACTCGTACGTTCTAGCACCGGAGTAATGTGACCTTGAAAAAAGTGTACTAACCTAAATATCTCGGTTCCTATGAAAGCTGGAAAAATGAAATTTGGGAAACGTATGCAAGACGAAGGCACCTCAATTTTGCCTGTGTGAACAACTGAATATACTTAACCTATTTTGAGCAATTAAAAAATTTATCAAAAACTTTTTAGTTACATCCTGTATATTTTTCACATTTTGGTAGCTCTTATAATTTTATTTAAAGTGATACCACACATGGTGGGTCTAACTCTTATCATTTCAAAGATGTGACCCTTAATAGTTTAAAAAGTTTCGCAACTTGTCGCCATGGCAACCAACATTCAACAGTCATATATACATATCAGGACATGATTGACATATATACAAAGATAGGACACTTGAATAAACTTTATTATACAGGCTACCAAAAGCTCGTTCAATTTTATTTGAAATATTTTTTTCCAAAATTACAATATATACAGGGTGCATTTTGTTTTGTAAACTTTGCGACCCATTTACTTGAGACCGGCTATTTACTATATTAAATATTTCGGTTCATTTGAAAGTTGAAAAACTAAAATTTGGGGGACAAGTGTAAGACCCAGGGACCTCAATTATACGCAAAACGGACACGAAGAAAAAGTAACTCAAAAGCGGTAGCGAGGAAAAATTAAAGCAAATATGGGGACCGGGGGATTCATGGGTAGGCGATTTATAGGTTAGACTAATGATGTTTAGATTATCCTAAACACTATTGTGCTAAGTGAATTTAATAAACGACTAAAAAGGTGACAGTCAAAACTGAAAGGTTCAACTTTTGTTTTATGCAAGATATAACAACGCGTACGCCTTCCAGATGGGATGGCGATTACGTCCACGAATTTTGTTACTTAGTTTTCAGCTTGTAACCGAGGTATAAAAGATTTGCCATCTGTTGTGATGCTGTATACGGATTTTGCAGATCTTCGATGGAATCCAGTTTTTTTAACACAAACCAATATTATTTTAGCTTCGAATTATGAGAAGTTCATCAAGATCTTTCTCCACCTAAATGTCCATACAAAATGTGATGTACTGTAGTCCTCGAAATGCCTATCCTCTGTGATTCCTCTTTAAACATGCTGCGTATAACATTGAAGGGCTGCGAGGTAACAATTTATTTTTCCAATAAACCAACAACTTCAACTATGATTAGTCAATATCAATGATCCGATAAATAACATTATAAAATCGTCTTTAAGGCAGACAAGAATAAGCTTCAGACTCTTGGTATAAACATCTCCTTAGTTATGTTACGAAAAGTCACGAAGTTATTCAAAATCACCAATTTAAAGGTCCCTCCACACTATAGCCCACACAAACGTCACGAAGTTATCCAAAGTCAGCAATTTAAAGGTCCCTCCACACTATAGCCCATGATAGGCCACTGCACAAAATCAGCATTGTATAGAAGGAGGTTGGCTTGTATTGGCCCATAGTGGTCGAGGATGGAAATGGTAATGGCAAGCGATGGCTTTCGAAGCGGTTTTTCTCTAGACATCAAAGAGAGCCATCATGCGCAACCAAAGTGCGCAGCACGTAGGTGGCGTGTCCACATAGTGAACCATTATTGGCCGGCCAATTCAACTTGTTGGTGTCGTGATAATGTATTTGAATTACAATGTATTTAATTTCATATGACGATATTAAATGAATGTAAATTATAATTTATGTTTTGGGTGGTTGCTTTATATATTTCGTCAATAGCTAATCCGTAATTTAATCATGACAACGTGGAGCACTTAAGAAACATTTCGTCATAGAAAAAGAGGGCAACTAGGAAAATTGGCCAACATACTGGTCCATTTAATGTCCAATATAGTGGGCCAGTGTGTGGAGTCAACCTAGATAGATACAATGGCGACCATTGTAGTGGGCCATTATGTTGAGGAGCCTTTAAACTGTTTACCCATCTACAGCATTTACTCCTTGTAATCATAGATTAACCCCACGCAACCAAGTTTTTAAGTCTTAATAGTGCCATTGTATGGCAGTTCTATGGCAGAAAAGCGATAAATATATGAAATAAAACCACTAATCCATAAAATTAACTCCTCCCACACACAAAATAGGATTTTCATTTAATATTACCATCAATCAGGTAATCTAGCACTTTATGTGTAAGCCTGGTAAACAATAACTATATATGCATTTGCTTTTTAAAATTGATATGTCACAAATAGACGAACACAACTTTAAACTAAATAAATACAGAAGCTGTTTGTTCTATTTCGACAAATAGCTCTTGTATGTATGATCTATGATGACGTGTGAGAGATCACATTAGCACAATTTTGCTCTTCTATCTTTGTTGTCATCTATGATCTGGCACACATTAGTCGAATAGCGCGACTTGTTAGGATGATAAGCAGCAATCGACTTAAACAAGAAGATATAATTGAGTTCTTTGTTGTTGCGTGTTCCATTTTTGTTTTATTTATTTATTACTATATCTACTGGGCGAATGCATAATTTATATTAATTCTACAAATTTCTTAAGTAGCAGCTGTTATGTTTCTAGCGCCTATTTTCTTTTGCAAACACGGATGTGTCACTAACAAAAATCTAAATAATTTGGTGGTTACGGATGCAACTGTTCATTCTCATATACGATATTTATAAATGGACCTAATAGAGATCCATGTGGTGTTTCTATATTTATATATCTTGTTTATGATAAACGTGAGTACTTTGTTAGATCTCCGTTTTTTGGCTTTGAATGCTACATATTGGCGTCCTCCAATTATGAATGAACTGATTAGTGTAAATGTGTTGCCGGACAATTCCATATCATTCCAATTTCCAAAGCGAAACCTCACGGACTTACGAGTGGAGGTATGCATTTCGACGTTATTAAATACATTAGGTTATTAGTTATTAAACACTTAGGTAAGGGAATGCGACGGAAGGGTAGAGAAGGTGGGGAAAGATGGGGGATGTGGGGGGAAGAAAGTAGAGTTAGGGAATAAGTAGGGGTAATAGGGGAGAGAGGGGTTAATAGGGGTGAGTTGGGATAGGGGTGTAGAGATAATATAGATAAGTCGGGATAATGTGAATAAGTTGGTATATACCCCTATTAAAACATTTTATTCTCATTATTCCGACTTATCCATATTATCTCTACACCCCTATTATCCCAACTCATCCCTATTATCCCCCCCCACCCCTATTAACCCTTATCACCCCTAATTAGTCCCTCACCCCACTTTCTATCCCCCCATTCCCTCTTTCCCCACACATTCCCTACCTTCCCCCACACTACACTTACCTGCCTTCCGCTTATCTTCCTCTGCTACTTTCCACGCTATCCTCGGCCCAGCTGACGCTACTACTGTGCGGAAGTTCGACCGCGTGTCTGGAGTCATCGAAATCTGGCGGTCTGCGTCTGTCTGGCACAGGTGACGCCTTACCTACTATCAGTTTCTAGAATAACATCTAAATGTGTGCTAAGTTATTTTCTATTCTAAAGGCAATCATCCCGTCGTTGTGGCGCTATTGAGATGTCATACTTTCACTACTTCCCGCTAGGCCTCTTGTAATCACTATCCCATTAGTTCATACTGTTAATTAATCTTTCTACAATAGACATAGGTACCATTACTCCATCCATCTAGGTTTTTGGTCATTTCAAACTGTATTACTTCTCATTACTTTCTCACTGTATTTACTTAGTAAACTACTAAACTAGAATTTAATTTGTTCATCCAGAAAAGACCTGATTTTTAGGGGATTCACCAGGCTAATTCTCAACATACTGGTCTGTTCTGTGTTTTTAGACTATGCCCTCGTAATATTAGTGACACACAGGTGTCAATTTATCAATCTAAGATACAGTACAAAGGCCCAGCAAGAGCGGAGGAAATGTGCACGAAGGGGGTGTTACGGGAGAAAAGGGTATGGAGATATAAATCAATGAGAGGGAAATATTGGTGGAAATACAAAGGATGAAGTAGAGAGGGACAGTGGGGCCAGATGGAGTGCCAGTAGAGGTATGGAAGTGTCTGAATAAGAAGGGGCAGTCAGGGCAGGTGTTGCTGGGGAATGAAAGAGTGTGGTCGCTAGGATATGCGAATGACATTGTATGTATGGCGGGGAGTAGAATGGAAATGAAAGAGATGATAGACAGGGTGTATAGATATATGGGGAAGAATGGATTGGTGGTGAATGTGGGGAAAACGAAAGTGATGATTTGCAAGGAAGGAGGGAGAGATAGTAAGAAAGATGTATTTGATGTGAATGGAAGGCTGATTGAGTGTGTGAAAAAGTTCAAGTATTTTGGATATATGATGTGTCGAACTGGTAATGCAAATGAATATGTGAAAATGATAGTGAAGAAAGGGGGAATAGTGGCGGAAAGGTTAAATAATGTGTGGAAAGCCAAATTAGGAGATTCGGTAACGATGAGGGTGAGAATTCTGGAGATATGTGTGGAAAGTATGATTATGTATGGGGCGGAAATGTGGGCAGTGAGGGAAAGGGATGAAATTGAAAAAAGAGCAATAAATAATATTTGAAGAGAATTTTGGGGGTGGATATATCGATGCCAAGTGAGATTGTGTTGCAGGAAATGAATTTGTATAAATGTGAAGGTAATGAAAGAATTATTGGACTTTCTGTGTACTATAAAGGCCAAAAGAGTGTATGGATTGCAAAGAAAATTTTTCAAGATGTTTCTACAAGAATTTGTTCCAAAAGTTAAATATGAACTTGGAAAAAAAACTTTGAACAGAAAACTCTCCTTCTCGTTGAGAATGCCAATCACCACAAAATTTAGGAGATCGCTACTGAAGATGGACAGATGTTGGTTAGGTCTTTTGCTCCCAACACAGCCAATGGATTAAAATGTCTCACAAAGCAGTAAAATTAACTATAGAAAAAAATTGTTTCAAGAAATCTTATCTGTCTGAAATCCTTATAGTCTAAAATGTCTCACTAAAAGACTAAAAGATTCTCTAATTGAGTCTTGATCAAAAATGTCAGAAGCTAATCCAAACATTTGGGAGTAAATTGATTATTGAAGTTAATGAAGTTCAATGGAATTAAGATGATGATGATGTTGGTGATATGGACAGGATTTGAAGATGAATATTTTGTCGGACGAAGAATGGTAGTTGATTCATCGGATGAAGATTCTGAACTGCCGCATTCGGCAAATGTATCAACTGATGATGCTATCAGATGTATACAATGGGCACAATGGACAAAGGATAAATGTATACAATGGACAAAAGTGAATGACCTTCCTTTCTCTTACTCAGGCGAAATCGTATCAATGCTTTGGAACAGTAATTGAAAAAATTCGTGGACGTGATCGCCGCCCCATCTTTCATATACCGGAAGTCATTCGTTTCATTAAATTTCGCTTAAAACAAAAGTTGAACCTTTCAATTTTGGCTGTCACCTTATCACTCGTCTATTAAATATAATTAGCACAATAGTTGTTTAGGGTAAATTAAATAAAACTAGCGTAACATATAAATCGCCTTCCCAATAAATTGCCTATTCTATAAATCGCCTATCTATGAATCCCCTGATCCCCGTACTTGCCTACGGCGCGAATAGCTTTGCATCGCGGCTACGGGCGTTCTTTTTTCCCCGTATTTACCTACGGCACGGACAACTACGCTGTCCGCTTTGCTGCGGCCTGCGGCCGCTCTTGATACACTTTTGAAAAATTTCGCACACCAAACTGCCTTGACTTTTGAATTTGTCTATGCACGAATTCAACAACTCATAAATTCCCGATCCCTATGTATCTCTTCCGCTTCGTCCACTTTTGTAAAATTTATAACAAGGCAGTTTGGCCTGCGAACTTGTGATTTTTCCTACGCATAAATTCGCTAACCTACAAATCCTACGGTCCTAAGACACTTGAAATTTTTTTATTGCTCAAAATCTATTCAGTATTTTCAATTGTTCATATTGGCAACATTGAGGGCCCATAGCCTTTATGTTCCCTAAATTTCATTTTCTCAGCTTTCATAGGAACCGAGATATTTAATGTAGCGTAATTTTCTTTCAAGGTGAAATTACTCCTATGTTTAATCGTGTGTTTTTGTAAAATCGCTTAATTGCTTAAATATTAAAGAAATTTTCGATACAAGAAATCTAAAAAAAAATACAACAGTTTTCGAGAAAATTTATCGCAAAATTTTCTAAAACAACAAACACCCTGTAAGTATGTAAATTGCGATTTTAGAAAAAAATGTCTCAAATAAAATCGAAGGAGCTTTAGGTAGTCTATACAACGTCCTTTGTAGTATCTGAGATATATCAAAAAAATGGTTTTACTTTAGACGTGGCAACGTCGCTTTGTATAACAGTTGAATATTTGAACTAATCTAATTCGAAGCAAAATATAAGGTACTATATGCGAGCGAAATTTCAGTCTTCAAGTTTTAAAACTGAATTTCCGTTTGAATCCCCTCCCAAAATTATAATTTGGACCCGCCACTAATAACAAGATTTATTAAATTGCAGGAATACTGTCTTATAAATCTCTTAAAACGAAACTATTATTTCCTATAAAATTTCTTCTATCTACTTCTTTAGGTTATATACGTATCATACGTATATACGTAACATACGTATATACGTATCATACGTATAAACGTAACATACGTATATACGTAACATACGTATATACGTAACATACGTATATACGTAACATATGTATATGTTGATAATCGGTTACCATGGCATCCAATACCGAGTTTTTAAGATATTAAGGGCTATACCTTTGGAGCCATTAGAGTTAGATCCCTCATGTGTGGTATCATTTTAAATAGAATCAGAAGAGCTATCACAATATATAAAAATATACAGGGTGTTACTAAGTTTTCAGAAATGTCTTTATTGCTTAAAATTGGTTCAGTACGTTGGTATTGTTTTTGAAATTGGTATTGCTGACATTGGCAAAATTGAGGTCCCTCAGTCTTACATACGTTCCATAAGTTTCATTTTTCCCACTTCTATAGGAACCGAGAGATTTAGGACAGTAACATTTTTTTCAAGATCAAATTACTCCCAAGATTACGAGTGCGATTTTTTTAACTCATCCTTTAATATTTAATCCTTACTATCCTTAATCCTTACTATCCTAACTATCCTTTAATATTTAATCCATTAAATATTAAAGGAACTTTAGATACAAGAAATTAAAAAAAAAACACTGCCAAAGTTTTTGGGGAAAGACGTCGCGTTCTGTACAAGCGAGAGACATAGGACGCTTTTCATTCAACGCATAAGATGAGGTACTATATGTGCGCAAAAATTGTGCCACCTACTATTAAAAATAATTTTTTTATCAAAAAATGGCGCATTTCCTAAAAATGCCGCATTCCAGTCATATTGGATTTATAAAAAAACAAAAAATCACTTTTGCGGGACAATTCTTTGCACATGTCTACCAAATTTCATCCAAATCGGTCCAATAGGTTAGTACCTATTCTTGAACATCTATATGTATAACACCGAAAAATACAACTTTCTTTTAAATTTTTGAGCAAGAACTTAGATTACTTTTTGTATTGTGCAATTTTGAAGAATCAAAAACTTATTTGTGCTTCATTTGAAATTAATCCTCCATTTTCCCAATTTATTTGATATCTATATTCCGAATACGTTCGGATTATTGATAGCTTTTTAAATGCCTTCTTTAGGGATACCAATGTCACAAACAATAAAATTAATAGGCTAACAACCTGTGAGCGCGCGATTTTTAGGAAAATCCACAAACTCCACTACAAATTTCCAAACGCCAATCTATATGAACACTGCGTGGCCACTCCTATCAGTGACAGATTGAAAACACTTCAATCTAAATATCCACTTAGACGCTCACA
>WYDF02286234.1:0-16652 GCA_009867245.2 Adranes taylori
ATGTTGTTAGCGTCTTTCAGTATTCCGCTGTTCTTTTTGCGATTACTGCCTGTCATTTCTTTGATCTTTTTATGTACTTTATGTAGTGTGTTTTTGCTGTAGTTGTTCGATTTCGCAACATCTCTCCGCCAGCCAGTGTTCTATTGCTTCTCTACATTTCCCACGAATAATCTTGTTTAACTCTCTGTATCTATCTTCACTTTTTGTTTTGTGCCCCCTCCGTTCTTCTATCATTTTTAAAATCTCGTCGGTCATCCAGGGTTATTTTTTCGTTTGTCTTTGGAAACCAATATCTTCTGTTTGTGTTTCTAGAAGTGCGGTTTTCATCACCATGCATTTCTCCTCGATTATTGTGCTCGACTCGATCTTCTGCATTCTTTCTTCAAGACTTTGCGCGGCTATTGCCTTCATCAACGAATTTTTGAGTTTTGTTATGTCTATACGTTTTGATGGTTTAGGACGGTTAACTTGTTTGAGTCGACGCATCTTGATTTCCATTACAACTGGATTGTAGTCGCTGTTTGCATCCGCTCCAGGATATGTTTTTGCTGATCTGACCGACTTCTGGAATGTTGTATTTATTAATATATAATCGATCTGATTTCTAACTCGATGTTCTTTACAGTCGGCAGGGGATTTCCACGTATACAAGCGGCGAGGGTGTAGTTTAAAAAACGTGTTCACCACAGATAGTTGCTGCTCCGTGCAGAATTGCACCAGACGGTCCCCTCTGTTGTTCCTGTCCCCGAGTCCCGTGAACTGGTTAGAGTAGAAAAACCTAACGGGACATTATGAATCTGCTGGACCCACAGAATCTAAATGAAGGTATAAGAAAGATGTCTTATCTAATACCAGCGCTAGAAGAAATGAGTGCAAATTGAGTAGAAAAAATATTATACGATAGTAGATATAAAAGATGGATTTTACCAAGTTGAATTGGAGGAAGGATCTTCTAAATTATGTACCTTAGCTAAGCCATATGGCAACTAGAGATTTAAACGTTTTCGATTTGGTCTGGCAATGGCGCCTGAATATTTTCAGCAAGCTAATCAAGAGAATTTTGGGAACATAGAAGATGTTACAATTTATTTTGATGACGTACTGAATGCAACCAAAACAAGCGAAGAACACGATAAAGCCTTACGTCAAGTTATTAAAACAGCGAAAGAGAAGAATGTTAAATTTAAAACCAACAAAATAAAATATAAACTAATGAAAGTAAAGTATCTGGACACGTATTTTCCAAAAATGGAATAGAAATAGATACCGAAAGAATAAGAGCAACAGAAGCTTTAAAAAGTTCGAGAAGTAAAAAACAATTACAACAAATGAATTACTAATAAATTATCATTGGAAATTTGTTCCGAACATGACAGAATTAAGAAGCCCAATTTCTGAACTATTAAAAGAGGGTGTGTTGTGCCATTGGAATAGAATACATGACGAAAGTCTAAAGAAAATTAAGAAGGTAAGAATAGCAGCACTGGCATTAGAAAATTTCAATGCTGAAAAAGAAATAATGTTCTAAAATGACTTGTCAAAAAATGACATGGGAACGTGCTTATTAGAAGATGCCAAGCCAATTGCAAATGCCTTAAGGAAAATGACGGAAAAAAAGTTTACTCTACAGAAAAATTTCATAACTACTGTAGAGTATTGCGACTGGAGAGCGGTGGACTGTAAACACCCGGTGAATTTACTCTTTTTGCTGGTTAAATCGGTTGATATTTCGCTTAGCGATGAAACATTTAATTAGAGCGATTACTTGAAACCAGTTTAGTTCACTTTAACTATTTAATTACAATACTATCACTAAAATGAACAAATTGATAAATTAATGAATTGATGAAAAAATGTAATTGTTCACTGAAGTCGAACCCTTCCAATGTAGACAGGGCTCCGAGCGATGGGTTGTCCTTGCGACGACGACGACAAACTTCTTGAATGAATGTCGAGACCGAAGTGATTTAAAAACGTCTTAAGGAAGCTGCAACGAGAGGCATCAGGTACTTGGTAGTACATACACCCATATCTCTTTGCATATGCTCCGCAATGAAACAATAGTCACGTACACTTATTGTTCACTATGAAAATAGGTATTGTTGGGTTTTACCGAGCTTTGGATATTGATAGCTTAATCAATGTTATTTGGCATGCAAATATAATCTCTTCTATTTTATCAGTGGCGTACCGAAGTTCTTTCACTAATAAGAAATACAATTTCGTACAAGTACATTTATGGGAGACCTGTGAAACTTACAGATCATAAACCACTCGTGTCAATGATATAAAAGCCAGTTTCAGTAAGATAGCAAGAACGTGCTGAACGTGCTGTTCAAATAGCTAAGCAACTACAATATAGACCAGAAAAAGATTTCTTAATAACAGATTTGCTTACTAAGAATTATATAACAGATGCAATAGAAGAAGATGAACAAATAAAAGAGATAGTACATAGCATGAGTGATTTAGGCATGGTTCATTTAGGCATGAGTGATGAATAGTAAGAAAAATTTCGAAAAAAAAATACTGAGAAAGATTATGAAATGCAAGTGCTAAAGAATTTTTGCAAGGGCCTGCAAGAAATAAATGAAATAAACATTAAAAGAATATTATTGTAGAAAAGGGAAGACACACGAAGTAAAAGGATTATTATTTATGCTAAATAAACTAGTAGTTCGTAAGTTCTTGAGAGTAGATATGCTAGGAATAGCGCACCAAGGTATAAATAAAACAGAAATGAGAGCAAAATCTACACTATATTCGCCAAAGTTGAGTGAATAGGTGCAATTAAGGGTAGAAACATGCAAAAACTGAAAATATAGCGCGGTCAACAGAAGAAACCCGGCCATCAGATTAAATAAGATTCCAGTTATTCCTATTAATAGGATAGCTACCGATATATTGGAATATTGAAGCGAAAATTATATACTATTCTTGGATTACTTCACAAAATGGTTGAAATTATATGAAATACAAACTAAAAATTAAGCTTAAAATATGCCAATGCATCATACGAATTTAAGAAATTCGCGAAGAATTGGAACTTCAACATATTAAATTCAAGTCCAAGATATCGAAGAAGTAATGGACAGGCAGAACGTGCTGTTCAAATAGCTAAGCAACTACTCCGTAAATGTGAGGATACTGAAGTGGGACTTATAGGAATTCTATAATTCCTGGGACATACAAAACACCAACTGAATTAAACTTCGGGAGAAACTTAGAGGTACGAGTTTGCATTCTCGCGCAACGCTTACTATATATTACATGCAATAGATGGAGATAAACTGTCGCTTTACGGTGCTGTGAACACATTAACTATGTATTATTAGATGTATGATGAGTTATGTATGCTAGATGTGTGTGTGTGGGAGAATTAATTTCGGCCGCCACTTACCTTATTGCTGTGCGGCGTGTGATAATTTATTGGGCGTGATGCTGCGTTCTATTGTAACAGGTGGGAAAGCCGCTTGTGTGTTACATCGTAGGGATTATTCCCAGATTTACATAGGATTATGTGGAGAGACCGTGTCTCGTCATAAAGTAACGTGTGAAGGTTTCACTTAGTCCAGTATAGCAGAGTAAAACCTGACCGAATGCTTCCGTCTATAAATAGCGAAAATTTGTATAGAATTATTTAGTTCCTTGGCGAACCCGAAGACAGTTGTCTAGCAGCAGCAGCAGCCAGCAGTAGAGCAGGCAATCCAAGTCGAGCCAATAGGCAATTCCAGGGTGCGGTCTAACGTTAAACTGGCCTGGCCCCAGAGTTACATATTCCTGAGGATTCTTTGAATTGTGTAATTAATTAAGATATTTGTTTGCGCCATCGTTGACAGTCGCTAGCACTCCTTGTTAGCAGCGTCGTGAGTGGGAATCTGCCACAATATAAGTAAGCTACTTGCTTATGACGCGTGCGATTGCAGCTTGTTGATCGACGCCGAAACATTTTCTTTTAAACTATTATTAAACTTGTAAGTTTTAAATGAAGTATAATCGGTGTGAACATTTTATCCACTACACGACTGTAGGTTTCATAATATTTTGGAGCGACGTCCTAGACTGCAAATTAACGAGGTGTGTTCAGGTTGGCGTTAAAATGTTTTTCCAACAGACTTTATCCTGGTAAAAAGTCTCGAACGTTCTTTGCCACTTTCTATTTCTTCCTGTGTATGCAGCATTGCTCATATTTGTTCTCTCTCGTTTGTTTCTAAATGAACCTAGCTGAGCGTAAATGACGGTTAAATTGCATCATCCCCTTAAAAGTTCATTATTTTGTCATCTTTTAACGGTTCTTGGATGGTATGATCCCCCCTCCTTCTTTCGATATTCCACTCTTTAAAAACGTATTGCTTCTCACTCGCACGTTTTCGAGAGTGAAACTTTTGTCTCACTTATTTATTGCATTATAGATTTTCTATGAAATTTCCTTTATTAAAAGGAAATCCTATCTACACTAATTGAACTTTGAATAACTAGCAAGCGTTAGTCTTAATTTATTGGTTCATGTTTCCTTATGTCTTGGGTTCGACTTTAAACAACAGAATTTCTTTATTTATATCATCCAAGAGAATTGTATGTTAAATTCTATTCTCAGAGATAAGGCAGTGTATACACCGTGGTCCAAATCCTTCAGTTATCCCCTTGACCTAACATACATCATTTATTATGATTAGTCAGTCTTTGGAAATATCCTGGAGAATGAAGGTCGTAACTATCATCCTCATAAAATTCCCTGATTTATTTATTCTGGAAGCTTTATATCCCATAAAACGGACACATTCGCAAATTATTGTAGAAGCAATAACACTGTATTGTTGTTCCACTCCATCACAAACGCAAACTTACAGCAAATTCTGTTTTTCATACATTGACCGTACTATTCAGCTTAGTTTCGTTTAAACTGAGCATACGCGCATGAATTAATACCTTTTAGAGGAACCCGAGACCGACACCAACCGAATTGCGATTCACACTTATTTGCGCATATTGACGCACATTGCGCATAACCGTTTAAATTTGAGCATATGTGATGGGTCAGTAGGTGTGTGCTCAACTTTAAACGCACCATAAAGTAGAGAATAGCTGTATAGAGGTACTTACATGTTGTCATGTTTATGATAGTATCCTGCTTGGTTTTTTTACTAGGATACTTTTAATTTTGGAAGTAGGAACCTGTCTAATTTCTAGCCGGATTATTTTTGTAGAATTCTAACCATATTGTCGAGTGGTTGCTTTGTTACCTTGGGCAATAGCTTGAATTTTTATCATCAATTTGATACCGGATTATAATTAATTCAATTAATTGACGTTTGCAATAAGCAATTCTCTAATAATTCATCAATTCAATGAGTAATCCTGCAATATAAATATATAAATTAACTAGTCAAGTTCTTCGAACAAATATGATATTTACCAAATACCAAATCAATTTCAATAATTATAATGTAAATATAAATTGATAAAATAAAAAGTTAGACGCCTATATAAAATTTCAAATAGCGGGTAGATATCAAATAAAAACTGCTTCCTACGGTATCGAAAAAACATAAAGCTAGCAGACTCATTTCATTTTGCTGTTGCTAGTTCTACGAAGATATCGACGGCACTCCGGCAGCTTTTAAATATACATGTGTTTGAATAGAATATATTTAGCATTTTTAGATCTTTCGCAAGAACGATTTATTCTTATTATTATCATTCTTTTTCATTTTTTACTCAAACAAAGCGTTTATTTCCCACCACCCAATTTAAGTCGTTACGTTTTACACCATTTTGTCTTTTCGACGCATCTGATTGGACCTTCTACGAGTTTTAGCAGAAGGCGTTTTCAGTGCAATGTTTCCTTAAGCTTTTGTCATGCAAAGCTACCTACTACCGTTTAGAAACTAACGCTACTTACATTTTCTCATATAACCGTCACAAAAACAATGCAAATTTGAACTTTAATATTCGTAAAGGATCAGGAAGAAATTTTGGATTGGTTCTAGACTATTTAAAATTTTCTAGCAAAAAATTCCTTCAGGTCACGCCTTTTTTGTGGCTAACGCAGCAAAGTGCCACTGGCTAGCCACTCGTCGCAAGCAACTTCTTGCGAGAGAATTCCATATAAAAAGGTCCACGCAATCTAACATTCTTAGACGCAATTTAGGAAGTATGCTCTTTGAATGTGACGTGATAACCTCGCTCTATTCAAAGTAATAATTAACAATAAAAACGACCATTTCTATCTTGCGGCCAGCGAACGTTATATCGCAATCGTCAGACTGATTGTTTTCAACAGACTGATTGTTTTCAAGTAGCGTTAAGTCAGTATTAATTTTTTCAGCATTTTTAAATCAACTATTAAACAAAATAAATTTGCAATAAATATCTACGACAAATCATAAACATCAACCTTATTCAACGCTACCTATACTTCTTCAGGCTTTTGAATTTTTCATAGGAATTATCAAGCCGAGCGGAAAATCCATTATCAAGCATCGCCGATCTCTTCGGCAATGGTTAAAATCCATTCAGCGGCATCTAGTCACTCACATCACTCAACAACGTATCTCTATCTTCGATCCTAATCAATGGCTGGACAACAACATCCACACAATCGTCACTTATAAAACCGACGTTTCAATACTCAGAACAGCATCAGCGTTCATAATTTTGAGCATCAACGTATCGCAAAAAGAAAAAGTTTCAATCAAAACGATCCTCAGGGACGAAGAACAAATAATATCAATAATCAATTTATATCTAGTTCGATACTTTTATTTATTACTTTTGCTGATGGAAATGGTATAGAACATCCTAACAATTTTTGCATTAAAATGAGCTTCTAAACACATTGTCAGTAAATTAAAATATGCGAGAGAAGCATATACATGAAGTTATAAATATTAGATCAAATAAACGAAAATTATTTCAACCTGTTATTGCGTACGTCATTATAGTGTTTAAGTACTTTATTATAATAATAAAATAAGCAAATTTTAACCCAACCCTGTATAATCTCGTGCAAGAGCATTTTTATGTTGCAAAATAAACAGAATATAATATAAAAAGCAGTGTAGTAGTTATAAAATAAACAAATTATGATCCTGTTTTGGTAAGAACAATTCTGTAGCATTTTGATCTGATCTGTGATCTGTTCTTTTAGGAACCCTACTTATAACGATATTATCAACTTATTCAAGAACGCAAATTTCATGTTTAGAACATTTTTAGAACTTTTACAACATTTAGAACTTATAGGATTCATGTTAGAACATTTTTTATATTTCACCTTAGTTACGTCTCTTGTATTCATATCACTGCAATCCGTTTAAATGTAATTTAACTAGAGGTTCATAAGGAACAATTTACCACAAAAATAAATTTTTCAAAATTTTTTATTTTTTTGATAAAAACTGGAAAGGACGATTGCATTTTTCAATGGTTGTGGGTACGTACGGATGTGTGTACGTTCAAGAATTTCTCCTATCCTAACCGACTACGATCTAAATTTGGTAGGTAGGTGCAGACGATGATTCCGCAGAACGGTTTTTTATTTTCATTTTTTTATAAATCCAACGTAGCATGAGCCATTTTTTTAATTCAGCAATTGAATTTTAAAACTAGGAGGCTGGAATTTTGCAAACATATAGTAACTTGTATTGTGCCTCTAATGAAGTTAGTCGCATGTTGCCAACTGTTATAGAACGCTACGCGATTTTTTCAAATCGCCACCGAAAGTCCCTTCGATTTTATTTGAATATTTTTTTTCTAAAATCACAATTTACTGTATATACAGGGTGTTATTTCTTTTGCAAATTTTGCTCGAAAATGGCTGCTGCCATTTTTTTTAATTTCTTGTGTCGAAAGATACTTTAATACTTAAGCGATTAAACGAGTTTCGGAGAAACAGACACGCAATACTGGGAGTAATTTGACTTTGAAAAAAATTGTACTGCCGTAAATATCTCGGATCATATGAAGGTTGAAAAAATAAAACTTGGGGAACATATGCAAGCATAAGGGACCACAATTTGGCAATATGCACAATTGAATAGACTGAACCAGTTTTCAGATTTGCCCAAACAGTAACACCCTGTATATTTTTAAATATTTTGCTACTCCTTGTGATTCTATTTAAAATGATACCATACATGAAGAATCTAACTTTTATGGTTCCAAATCTATGACCCTTAATATCTTAAACTTCTCTATTTAACCACATAGCAACCGACATTAAAATTCATAATATACATACGTAATTGCTAAACAAAAGCGCATAGAACAAATCTTATATCTATGTTCGTACGATATATTTATATACACACATCGATTTGTACCATATAATTATTAATTTTTATAAAAAGAAACAAATGAACCTCTGTAAATAATATGAACCATCTGGGCCAAGAACACGTGGTGTAGTACCACCCTAATATAACCAACTCGATGTAAAATAAAAGTATTTTTTTTTTTATTTTACGTATGAAGTGGAGAATCCTCAAAAGAGGAAGGATGCCCGGTACATCCAACAATTGTGAGATTTTTACCCACTAAACTCCACTCCCTGTTGAGATTTTATTCATGAGTCGCGGTGGCTACAGGGTGTAGAACGTTGGTTTAGCAGACCAATGTAGTGATACATATGCTTGTAGAGGGTATTGAAAAATAAATTTGTAAGTAGGTTCTAATAAAGTAAATAGATACTACCAGTCAATATAAGAAAAAATTATATGAAAAAAGTACGAGGGCCATACATTTTTTTTTACATAAAAACAGGATGACGTCATTTGAGTTCGTTTAATTTGATATACATATGTTATTTGAAAAACAAATATGGTTCGTTCAATGAGGATTCAAGGGCAGGCGATTTATAGGGTAGACTGACTAACTTTAGTACGTCATATAAGGAGTATAGGGCATCTGTCAGGGCTTTCCAGCGGGTTCTATTTGTTACTATGGGTTTGATTGTGTTCCAGGATTTGCCAATTTCTGTCATCTCGTTCTCTACAGTTTTCGCCACGTTGGACGTGGTCTTCCCAGTCGTCGGCTCCTCAAGGGCTTGTTTCGGAATGTTTTCAGAGCCTCGCCGTAGTTTCTAGCCAATCCACCGCCATTTTCTCTTTTTATCTTGGTAACACATTGAGCGTGTTCTGTTCTATGCCATATTTCTCGTTGGAGATTACGTTTGGCCATTAGATTTTTGGACGGTCCTCAAAAATCGATTCACTGTTGCTTGTATTTATTGATTTAGTCTATCCGTTGTCTTTCACGTCTCACACCCGTAGAAGCTTATTGATTTTACATTCAACTTCAGCGATCGCATATAAGTTATTATTGATATTTCTTTGGACCTCCATATTGCGCACCTGGGCGAAATCTCCTTACGCTGCCTTTATTCGATGGGTAATATCTTTCAGAAGCTGAAATTACCCTCTCTAGATAGCAGAAGGTTTCGATTCTTTCGCTAATTTCTCCGTGTAGGAGGATTAGATCATTCTTAGTGGGGTTAACACGTACCTTTTTTTTTTGGTCTGTTAACCTTGAGGCCAATTCTCGCTTCTAAGTTGTCCAGTTTGGTCTGCATAACTCAGTGCGTCTGGGTGAGGAGGCAAATATCGTCAGCAAGGTCCGGGTCTTCTTATATCTCTGTAAGTCCCCAATGGATATTCCCTTACCTCAGTCGGCCACTAATTTCCGCATTAGTTTTACTCCAGTTTTTATATCAAATGCATTAGAAAGTCTCCGACTCCGCAATTTCTTAGCGCTGACCACAAACTGTTTCGGTCTGTGTTGTCAAAGGCCTTTTCAAAATCGATAAAGCGGCGACTGATTTTCAAGCGTCTGCTCCACCATGATTCTTATGGTGTTAATTTGGTATGTACAGCAACTGGTCTACGCGAAAAAATATTATTGGTGTAGATAGAAGCGTTATACCTGTCCAGCTGTTGTATTCAGTGGGGCCCCCTTCATTTGTGTAATTTGACGAGCACCATATTTTTTCAATCAGCTGACATTACTTCGATGTTCCACACTTGGTTTAGTAGATAAAGCATAAATTCTGCTATCCGGTTAGCCTCGTTCTTGAGTTTTTCTGCAGGTATGTTATCAATGTCTAGGGTTTTGCCATTTTTACACTTCTTGATTGCTGCCATCACCTCTTCTATAGTGATCGGGTTAAGATCTACTTTTAGCAGCCTTTCATTTAGGTTCTTTTCCTGTTTGTTTTGGCTCACTGCAGTGGGTCGGTTCACTAGTTCCATGAAGGTTTCACCCCATTGTTTGAGCTGCTCTTTGGTGTTCGTCATAAGGTCTACTTATGTATCTTTATTCGTTTCCTATGGTTAACTTTTATTAGTTAACTTTCTTTTGGACAGACTGGTGATTCTGTAAAGTTCTATGCTGTTTTCTTGTCTTGGAGCTTCTATCGCATTTCCAGCAATCTCTCCAACCAATCTTCTCTTATCTCTCCTTGCACTTCGTTTGACTTCTCTGTTAAGTAGTATGTAGTCTGCCTGTGCGCCTTCCTGTGCGGCTGTGGCTGATGCTACGTGTCCCTGTTGTAGTCTTATCTCAGCTTATTTCCTTTTTTCTATAATATCCCACGTTCTTTCAAACATCAATGATCTGCGTTCTCTTTTTCTGTATCCTAGCACTGAACCTTACGTCTTGTATATGGCTTGCTTCAAGTGGTTCCACTAGTCTTCTACATCTGGCTGTTCCTCGTTTTCTCTCTGTAGTATTAGGCATCTATTTTTAAGTTTTAAATTAAACATCTCTTTGGTTTCTGCGGATTTTCTTCTCTTTCAACCTTCACATTAAAGATTCTCTTTCATTTCCGTTCTCCCTTTTTGGAACTTAGAATTCTGATTCTCATGGTTGCTGTCATTACGTGACGGTCAGTTCCCACGCCTGTCCCTCTTCTGTTTCTAATATCTAAAAGTGAGCTTCTAAATATTTTATTGATAGCGACGTAGTCAATTTGGTTTTGCACTTTGCCGTTGGGCGAAACCCAAATCATTTTACGGCATGTTTTATGAGGGAAGATGGTTTCTCCTACGATCATGTCATGGTATTGACAGATTTCTTCTAGTCTCTCACCTAGAAGAATCTTTATGTCCTTCTTTTTCAATGTTTTAAGAACTTTGTTCAGTTGTTAGTAGAAGGCATCTTTACTGGTTGTTGAGCTTGAGCAGTTGGGGCGTAGCATTGAACCACCAATATATTTCTCAGTCCACATCGGTATCTTGGTGTAATGAGTTGCTCTGAGATAGGCTTTCAGTTCATTAGGCTTAATCTTCAATTGATAGTAAGAAGAAGCCTGCTCCTTCTTCTCTTCCTGACTCATTAACACAGGAGAATGTTATTGTTGTCCGCCGTTGTGCCCCCAAGCCTTCCCATCTTGTTTCTCTTAATCCGAGAATATTGAACTTATTTATTTTATTGTCCACTTGTGCTAATTTCCTTGTTTCCCACATTGTTCTAGCGTTCCATAAAACCGATTCGTGTTGTCCATTTCAGTGGTTTGTTCTCACTTCAGTTTCGATAATAGGTATTATTTAGGATGTGCAGATTATTTGCATACAGCATCAGAGCCTGTTGATGGGGCTACCACTTTCTGGGTAACAGACTGCCGTGGAAGTTGCTTCAGCAGATGGCTCCGCCTACTTCCTGGGACGAGAAATGACCTCCAGCCAGGTTGCAGCTTCCTCCCACCTCCTGTATCAGCCGTATTTGGCACCGTCCATTGCGGAGAATACATATGTTATTTAAAAAAACATATATGGGTGCTTCAATGGGGATTTATGGGTTGCGATTTATAGGGTAGACTAGTTAACTTAAACAACTATTGTGCTAATTGTATTGAATTTAATAGATGATTAAATAAATCAACTTTTGTTTTATGGAAAATCTCAAAAATGTGGCCACTTATTTTGTTTCAGGTATTTTATTTTTGAATAATAAGTTTCTCAGATTATTGCTATAATAATCTGAGAAACAATTTGTTGAGCCAGTGTGCGTTCGACAAACAAATATGTAGGTGAAGTTCGATGATGTTCTCCTCTGCCATGCATCATTCGTGCGTACAGGTTGTGGCGTAACTGTATTTTTACCTGTCCATTGAAAGATAACTACCTAGCGATTTTGTGGTACGCTTAATAATATCTTTATTGACATTGTTGTCAATCCTCTTTAGTTGATATAATAATACACACAGATATTGTTATTATTAAATTTATACCAGGGTATCTTCAAATTTAACTTCACTACAAAGTTCCTAAAGACCAAATTTCCAAGTACCTTAAAGGCCTTACTATATAAGTTCAATTCCACTAACACTTCGCAGTGAAATCAAGTTTGGGCACTCCAGTAAGTAAGTTCTGTACAACTCAGCTAAGAAAATTCTTTTGTGAGGCCGGAATGAATTTTGGTACTCGACGTATCTAAAGCGTTGTAATATGAGGCTTCCTTCTGCATATAATTACGCCTTCTGTAAATGGTGTCTCTGCCTTGGCTAGATCATGACTACTTCCCAACTTGCTTCAATCCGCTACGCTGACAACATGAGGATAACGGGACTTTTGTGACTTACCGGTCGAGCGAAAGCATCCATTTCTTATACTGCTTTTCTTATTTTATTTTGTTTGTAACATAAAAATGCTCAAATATGAGCTCTCAGGGTTAGGTGAGAAAGTCGCAAATTTCTATTATTATTATTATTATTATTGACTGACACCAAGATAGCTAGATAGGTAATCACCAATATATATTCGCAGTAATAAAGTAATAAAATAAGGTTTATTGTTCTCATAACTTCATATATATGACTCGATTCGCGATTTATAATTGACTGACAATGTATCTATTCTCTTTTATAACTCAAAATTTGTTAGGATGATTCAATTACCATACATAATCCATTAGCAAAAATAGTAAGTTAAAGTAGCGAACTAAACATAATTATATGTCTGATATTATTCATTTTTTTTTTATTGTATGTGACTTCCCTTGTTACTCAGATGTAGCGTAGATGGACGTTGAGAGAATTAAATGGTTGGATGACAAATGGTTACGAAAATGTGGTAATTGGTTTTATCCAGTACATAGTTGTCGTTTTGTGATGAATCTTTAATGACATGAGATACGTTGTTTGATCTATAGCATGAATTGTTGAAGATATGAAGTGATTTTTGACGAAGCTGGAAGTGGTGTTCAAAGTTATTTTTCGCTTTCGCCGAAGTAATACCGGAACAGTTGTCGGTGATGCTTTTCACCTGTTACAGGATACAACCATCTCTTGCGTGGAGTAGGAGGTAATGACACATCGCTTGCTCCAAGCGATGTGTTGGTGGAATTGGTGAATCTAGGGTGACGATGATATTTCCTGTTGGTTTGATGGTGTGGATCCCATCTATCAGCAGGCGTGTTGTACTCGGACAGTAACATGGTTGGGCTTCTCTAGTGTTCAATCTTGCTGACTAGTGTGGCACCTAGCAGTGTGGCACTAGCTCCTTGGATGAGCATCAAGCCAGCAAGGAGCTAGTGTGGCATCCTTGCTGGCTTGATCGTCATGGCGATTGGCCTCTCGCTTCCTCATAATCCGAAATATGCTTGCTTTCACATTGATGATGTAGATTGCAAGGAAGGGTTTATAAAACATTTTTGAGAGAATTAGAAAAAATATATAAGACAATGATGGCAAGAGAACATAAAATTCTGCAGAAAATAATAGTGTAATATGAATGAATATACATGATCTGACGTTATACAATTTCTTACCGACTTAGACTAATTTAATTTATATTTAAATAATTAAAATAAGCGAATTCCTACGGGCGCTTAACAAATCTTTATATGCACCAGCCGGTAGTATTTCCCTGGTTCTAAGGAATCTATATAATAGTACAACACATAAAAACATGAAACAAATAAAACTGTGTAAATAACATATTAATTGACTAAGAAATATACAAGTGAATATACTATAACAATTCTAATGAATAGAGTATACTGCACTTAATATATTGTTAACAAAGTTGTTACTCTATACGCGCTCGCTTGACACAGTATGCCATATACACATCATATAAATATATCAATATTCACGAGCTATTAACATACAATGGATGACATATTACATGCAGTTACTGATAGGTGTAACGTAAATATGTGTAAATGATTTATAATATAAATGTACTAAAATTAATAATCCCATAATAAAACAAATATAAAATATAGCTGAAAGAAGAAGAAATGTACATTAAGTAAATATCTGAAATTAAATAATGACATAATTGTAAATCAGAAAATAATATTGAAAATAATATTACATTGAATTAACAATATTACATCTAATAAAACAAATATTAATATAGCTGAAATAAAAAGATATATAAATTAATTAAGCATTTGTAATTAAATAGTGACATTTTGTTAAATTAAATAGTGACAACTGTAATATATAATATGAAACAAAAGTTATATGCATCAAATAATTTGCAACAAAAGTACAATAAAACAAATATTAAATATGGAGGAAAAGATATGTAGATTAGAAAAATTTATATTAATATTCTGTTTGTCCATGTAGCTGGATTAAATGTTCTGTTTGTCCAGTTAGCTTGATAATGCACTCTGTGACAGAGAATGCCTCTCAAAATGACATCTTGAATAATACGTATTATAGTTCTATTGTTCAACCCAAGCTGTTTGATCACTTCATTGTTCCTTGAGCACCATGTTCCTCTCGCTTCAAGATCAAAGGAAGGAAGAACATCTGAGTTATGTTACCATATTTGTTCTTGAATCATTTCCGGCGTTTCGTATGTCGTCTTTTTGTTAATATAATTTACATTTAAATGAATAGGTTACTCCCCATTTACCCCTACTTCACACATCACCAGTTTTCCAGTTTTAATCAGTATAAGACCAAGCTTCAATAGAACTCCATTTTTATAGTGGAGTCAATAGCCAAAATTCTAACTATTCTGTTTTGTCAAGCAATTCGATGGAAGTGTGTGACCGGGTACTTTTGTAAGACATGGGATAGTGATACAAGTCGCAGCCTGCTCGACATTTCCTCTCGTCCGTTAGATTGAACGGAATACCACGAGTTGGCAGATAGTTAGTCCTTAGCAGGATAGCGTTCTTATAAGTTTTACTAGACGAATGTTTAGGAAGGTTAGAAATTCATGAATTGTACGCCGGGTGGTTTTGACATGTTATAACCACATTGAGTCCTACAGATTTTATTGGTTCCCAGTTGGAATAATAGATGTTCATGATCACCGAATACTGCTTTTTCTTACTAGGTACAACTTTGGTTATTGCACAGTTTCCAATGTTCAGCTTCATTCCTCTACTTTCGAAAAATGTAGTACATATGTTTGCTAAATGTTGTCCAGGCCTGGAGTCTTCATCCAAAAGAATCAAGTCATCTGCATAATGCAAACAAGAAATCTTCCATTGCTCCGTGATCTGCAGATCATGCTCATAAGGAAGTTTCCTAAGAAGTTCGTCGATTATAAAATTAAAGAGCAAGCACGATATAGGATCGCCTTGCTTGACTCCTCTCCTAACAGACACGTCCCCACAGTAGATTCCATTACACGAAATTCCGGTTTAAGTTCCTAGGTAGCTGATGGTTAGATATTTGACTATCTTCATGGGTACTCCAGGGCGTAAAAGTGCTCGTCTTACGCTATCCTCTAAAACCTTGTCAAAGACTCTCCTTAAGTCGGGAAATATAACAGTAAATTTCGTTGATTTTTTCGTTTCTGTTTTATGATAGATTGGTGTACGGGGTTGTTCGCAATACAGTAATTGATTCGATTTTAGCCTATATACCTGTATACCAAAATTCGATGCAAGGTCCGTACAATGATGCTGCTTACAGTTCTAGGCCTCCAATTGCTTACAGATTCCAAACAATTCTTTCGCAAAGGATCAAAGGATTAGTACGGTTCTTGACATTTTTGGGCAATTTTGAATGACACGGGTATGCAGCATGATGATGAATAGGATTTCTAGCTTATCCAGTAATCGGTTGTTTCAAAGAGCTTTTGGACAAACTCCATCTGGCCCCGATAAATTCAATCCAAATCATGTGATGGCATTCCTCATAGAGCAAATCAAATTCAAGGCCGCGAATTCGCTCACGATTTATGAAAATAGGTTTGATCACTTAATGGTGAATTATGCTCACTTGAAGACAACTAGTACAAGACCCAAAGTCTGGTGAATATGTCCTTTTATACGCAATTAGCTTGCAAGAATTGCCAGGCCTACGTGTCGTCTGGACAGTAGTACTTTGCGTAGCTTGACGACTTGATGAGCGTGGCTTAAAGGAAACTTCTGCTAGAAAGTTTTAGGACGTTTAGAACTTCGACCAATAGAAAATTTTCTTTGATTCGTTGAGATTTCTAAGGATCAATGTTGCACTATTTTGTTGACGACAATCTACAAAAGCATAAGTTACCCCTCCCATCAGATCAAGCGTAGAATTGTTAAAGCGGCTATCCCCTTCAAATGTAGAAACGGCCAATGGAGAAGACTCAATCGGTCGAAACACAAAGGCTGATAATCATAATGATTTATTGAAAATAGGCTGGTGCAAGAAACGTTAAGCCACACATTTTTTAGTTCACTTTATCATAATCGTTTTTTTT
>WYDF02286245.1:0-16651 GCA_009867245.2 Adranes taylori
ATATATATATATATATATATATAATTTGGATACTAAAAAAGTTTTCACACATACCTATAACTATGGGTTAGCTATCAAGAAACATAAAGTTCATCCAATAGTTAATCGTGAAATCTATTTCAATTAATATGAAACACACAAAAGGGGTTCAAGAAAAAAAAGTTAGTAAAAACAAAACTCAATGATGTTTCTTGGTTAGTTAAAAACTTGCGCAAACCATCTCTCTGCATCGAAAGGCAGAAGCAGAAATTTGGTAATAGAAATTACTTCTACTATGAAATCTATGATTAGTAATAGTTGCTAACAGTAGTAGATACATAGTGTATAGGGAAAAACAAGATTACTAAATTAATATAACAAAATAATAATTTAAACAAGAATACAGATAATCGGGTTATTTTTAAATCATTGTTCATAAGCAAGAAACGCGTTCTGAAATCCCAATCTCAAGTGGCTTGAAAACAAGTACGCGGCAAAGCTTCGCCCACAAATTTAACTTAATATTTCAAACGGTTATTTTTGAAATAATATGACATAATTCCAGGTAGATATTGCGCAATATAACTTAACGCTATAATTGTACTATAATTCTGATGTCCAAAATTGCCGTCGGTTCAAACATGTTGTTTCTAAAAGCACGCGGACAAGTTTGGTTATAAGTTGTTTGGATAACACCACGTATCTTCCCAACGAGACACGTGGTGAAGTCTCAGCCCCCAGGTGGCCTGAAAAACAAATCACGTGCGAAAGCTTTGAACACATATTTAACTTCAAATATTATACACAACGGGTATTTAAAAAAAACATAGGACGCAATACGTGTTAAATAATGTATAATTAAATTTGTTATGTCATCCAAAGAATCCGCCGATTCAAATAACTACTTAAATGTAAACTGCACATAAAAAATACCCCATAATACACTAGGGCAGACAAAAAACCAAAAATCCAATATTAGAAAGCATCCCTGAAGGTGGCTAAACATATGTATATGGAAGCCAATAGTGAGAGTCGACTTTAATGATGACCAATCATATACATAAAAAACCGGTAATATAACTAGTTTGCCATAATACGTCATAAATCATCACACTTCATAAATTATCAAATTTCAATGCACATGGTGATGGATGCACTTGGAGCAAGAAAAAATAAGTGACCTTTATCATCTCCGTCTCATATAGACTGCACACAGGCCATTGTATTCCGTGAGTTGTGAAGACCTTTGAGTTAACACAAGTTAACATTGAATATACTACAGCCATTTCCTGATTTTTTTGGTATGGACTTTCTCATCTTTCATAGGCACCGATACATTTTAGTCCTTTCATTTTAACTCACTGTTTAAAGATCTATAAAGATCTTTTGATACAAAAAATTCTAATTAACTTTAGTCAAGTAATTATTCAGAAAATGAGCCGCAAAATATGCTTAAAACAATACCTTGTATATACATAGTTTGTCAAAGCACAATATAATCTTTATTGTAAGAGAGATATTGTAAATAGTTCGTTACCAAAATTGTAGGGAATTTTAAGCTTTACTTAGCAAACATGTATTAGAATATACAAAGTGTTTTATATTTACAGAATATATGAAATATATTATTATTATAAAACGTATTTGACGCATTTATATTTGAATTCAAATATCGATACAGCTCACTCTGCTCTTTATTGAAAAATAAGATTCTAGTTTAATTAGTGTAATTCTAAAATTATAGTCAATTTTATATAAATCCCTGTTTTCAGTATAGAAAATGTTAATAAAAATTCTAAATTACATAATATAGAAAAGTAAAAAATAAAATGAAAACTTAGAAAAATATAGCTAGAAAAATAACCTAGAAAAATATAGACAATTAATTCGTCAAAATTATATGGTTAAAACTATAGGTATTGGAAAAATTGTGTACTCAAAATAATATCGTGCAAATTATGCCAAGAAAATTAGTTAAAATTATGCCATCAAAATTATTGTCATAAAAAATTAATGTACACAAAATTATTAGGTCATTAAAATTATCAGTAGTATGTCGTCAGTTTCATGCCATAAAAGTATTACACTCCTTGACAAAAATATGTCATGTAACTTATCTCATCAAAATTAAATTGTCAAAATTTTATCGAAAAAATTGGGAATGTCGTAGAAAATTTATTACAAAAATTATGTAATTAAAAATATGTTGCGATCAAAATTATGTGGTTAAAATAATGTGTTTATAACGTCAAAGTTATATGATCAAGATTATGTCTCTAGAATTATGTCGACAGACTTACGTCAAAATCATGGATTGGCAAGGTTAATAATCCAGTCAAAATAAAGTCGTTACAAATATGTTGTCTGTTTTATATCAAAGTTACGTTCTCAAAACTGTGTAATCAAACTAATGTTTTCAAAGGTGTGTCGTCAACTATATTAAGTCGCCAATACTAAATCTTCTCATTTATCTCGTGACCGTTGTGTTGTGAAATATATCTTACTAAAATAGAAGTATAGACAATAGAAGTGTCAAAATTTTGTCCTAATAATTATGTCACCAAAATTATGCCATCAAGCAATTGTCATTTATATTATGTCGTCAAAAATATGTTTTCAAAATTTTAAGGTCAAAATAATATCGTCACACTTATATCGGCAAGCTTTTGTCTGTAGAATTTTGTCGACAGAGTTACGTCAACATCATGGATTGTCAAGGTTAATACTCCACTCAAAATAGTATCGTTAGAAATATGTTGTTTGTTTTATATCAGAGTTACGTTATCAAAAATACGTAATAAAAGTAATATTTTAAAACGTGTGTCGTCAATGATGTTGTGCAAACGTTATCCCTTAATTTATATCACCAAATAGATCTAATTAATATGGAGTAGACCAAGTAGTCAATTATTTATCATCAAAGTGATGTAGTCAAAATTTGTATATAAATTGTAATAAAAATTACGTTGTCATATATAAGTACTCAGATATATCGCAAAAATTATGTCGTCGGAATTATATGAAAACCAAAGATTACCGAGTTTGATTATAAACCAGTCAAAATTATGTCGCCAATACTAAATCTTCTAATTTATCTCGTCAACGTTGTGTTGTGAAATATATCTTATCAAAATAGAAGTGTCAAAAGTTTGTCCTAATAATTATGTCTCCAAAATTATACCGTCAAGCTATGGTCATCAATACTGTGTCGTCAATATTATATCGTCAATATTACGTTGCCAAATTTGTCATAAAATCATAAAAAAAATTTTTTCAAAATTTTATCATCAAAACTTCGTCGTTAATATTATGTCTCTAGAATTTTTCAGAGTGACTTCAAAATCATGGTTTCTCAAGGTTAATAGTCCAGTCAAAATAATGTCATTACAAATATGTTGTGTTTTATATCAAAGTAACGTTATCAAAACTATGTAATCAAAGTTATGGTTTACAAAGTGTGTCATCAATTATGTCGTGAAAACTTTATGGCTTAATTTATATTGCCAAAATGATCTTACTAACATTGAATCGACAATATTATGTTGTCAATTATTGATCATTTAAGTGATATAGTAAAAATTTGTATACAAATTTCTATCAATATTACATTGTCAAATATAAATAGCAAGATTTTTCACTAAAATTATGTCATGAGAATTATATGAACACCATAGATTACAGAGCTTGATGATAACTTTTGGTTGTGAAATATATCTCATCAAACAAAAATTGTCAAAACTTTGACCTAATAATTATGTCGCCAATATTTTGCCGTCAGGCTAATGTCATCAATATTGTGTCGTCAATATTATATCGTGAATATTATGTTGCCAAATTCCTGCCGTGAAAAATATGTTCTCAAAATTTTATCGTCAAAATTATATCGCTAAAATCATATCGGCAAGATCATGTCTCTAGAATTTTGTCGACAGCGTTACGTCAAAATCATGTGTTGTCAAGGTTAATAATCCAGTCAAATAGTATCGTTACAAATATGTTGTTTGTTTAATATCAAAGTTACGTTATCAAAACTATGTAATAAAAGTCATGTTTTAAAAAGTGTGTGGTCAATTTTGTCGTGAACACTTTAAACCTTAATTTATATCGCCACAAAGATCTTATCAATAATGAGTTGACCAAATTATGTGGTCAATTATTTATAATCAAAGAGATGTAGACAAAATTTGTATATAAATTGTAATGAAAATTACGTTGTCATTATGTTGCCAATTTTATGTCTTCTAAAATATGTTCCCAAAACTTTATCGTCAAAATTATATCGTCAAAATTATATTGTTAAGATTGTCGAATTTAGATTGTAGAATTTAGTAGAGTGACTTCAAAATTATGGTTTCTCAAGGTTAATAATCCAGTCAAAATAATGTCATTACAAATATGTAGTCTGATTTATATCAAAGTCGCGTTATCAAAACTATGTAATCAAAGTTATGTTTTACAAAGTGTGTCGTCAATTATGTCGTGAAAACTTTATCCCATCATTTATATTGCCAAAGTGTTCTTATCAACATTGAGTGGACAAAATTATGTAGTCAGATATTTCACAAGAATTTAGTCGTCAGAATTATATGGACACCATAGATTACCGCCTTTGATGATAAGCCACTCAAAATTAAATCGCCAATACTAAATCTTCTCATTTATCTCGTCAACTTGTTGTGAAATGTATCTCATCAAACTAGAATTGACAAAACGTTGTCCTAATACTTATATCGCCAATGTTATGCCGTCAGTCTAATGCCATCAATATTTTGTCCTCAATAATATATCGTCAATATTATCTTGCCAAACTTCTGCAGTAAAAAATATGTTCTCAAAGTTTTATCGTCAAAATTATATCAGCAGGATCATGTCTCTAGAATTTTGTCGACAACGTTACGTCAAAATCATAAGTTGTCAAGGTTAATAATCCAGTCAAAATAATGTCGTTACAAATATGTTGTTTGTTTTATATCAAAGTCACGTTATCAAAACGATGTTATCAAAGTTATGTTTTAAAAAGTGTCGTCAATTATGTCGTGAAAACTTTATCCCTTAATTTATATTGCCAAAATTGTCTTATGAACATTGAGTGGACAAAATTATGTGGTCTATTATTTATCCTCAAAGTGATGTAGTCAAAATTTGTATATAAATTTTTATTAATATTAAGTTGTCAAACATAAGTAGTTAGATATATCGCAAAAATTATGTCGTCAGAATTATATGAAAACCATAGATTACTGAGGTTCATGATAAACCAGTCAAAATTAAGTCGCCAATATTGAATATTCTCATTTACCTCGTCAACTTGTGTTGTGAAATATATCTCTTCAAACTAGAATTGACAAAACTTTGTCCTAAAAATTATGTCACCAATATTATGCCGTCAGGCTTTTGGAGCAATATTGTGTCGTCAATATTATATCGTCAATATTACGTTGCCAAATTTCTGTCATAAAAAATTTTTTTTCAAAATTTTTTCCTAAATTATATCGACTAGAATTTTGTCGACAGAGTTACATCAAAGTCATGGTTTGTCGAGGTTAACAATCGAGTCAAAATAATGTCGTAACAAATATGTTGTCCGTTTTGTATCAAAACCATGTAGTCAAAGTTATGTTTTAAAAGTGTGTCGTCAACTATAGAGTCAAATTTTTATCCCTTAATTTATATCATCAAAATGATCTTATGGTCATTTTGACGATATGTTATCAAAATGATGTACCGTAGAGTTGCGTTACTTGGGATCAGCGGGTCACTTGGGAAGTAATGCGCTTAAAATTTGAAACGTGTGGCACCATCTATCTTTCAGCGCCTAGATTTCGAAAACCTAGTGAATATGTCGCAAAAAGGTACCTGCTACAGACTTTATACATAAGTGTTAAATATATCTACGTGGTAGTTGTTTCTACGTGGACAAAGCACACATTTCCCAATCATATTCTATGTTCTTAGCATATTCCTGTCATATTAGTGTTACATGGGATCTTTTAATATTATTGGAGTGTTTTTAGTATTATTTTATTCCATTTTTATATAACGTTAAAGCGTTCAGTTTAAATTTGCTCCCATGGTTCACATCAATTTTCTTCTTTTTCGGTTTTTTTCTTTCTTATTTCTACTGTGTGCTTTTATTATTTTTCATCTTCCTTATCTTGGTTCATCTATGAATTTAATAGATAATATAAGATGCGAGTTTTCGACGTGTTTCTTAATTTTATTTTAGTACGCTTCTTAAATTCGCAGAAATGCAAAATGTTCATACGTAAATAATGCAGGGGTAATAAGAAATAATTGCTTTAAAAAAGGATATTTCACAAAAATGTTTCTTGGCCTCAAAATATGAAAGTAACTAATATTTTCAAGTACACGTATGGGTGTGTTTATTTTTATTGATATACGAATTATATCGAAATATAGTCCCACATAACACAAATTTAACAAAATATGAGACGAATATGCCAAAAACTATTCTGAGAAGATAGCACATTAAAAGAATAATCTGAGAATATTCTCTGCATATATGCTTGAGAATATAATGTACAAAAATAATTCACATAAATAATGTTACATAGTCTTATTAAAACGTTTTTAATTTTATTTGAAATGTTTTTTTAGAATTCATATTTAATGCATAGGGTGAATTATGATTCATAATTTCCTCATAATTTTTTAATTTTTATAAATTTATTTTGCCATAAATTTGTCAACATAATTTAGAAAATATAATTTTTACTACATAAGTTTACTACATCATTTTAAGCACATAATTTTGATGACAAAATTTATACACCGTTTTGTAGATTACTTCTACATTACTACTTATTACTTTTTACAACGTATATTTTGCGACACACCTTTGACAACATAAATCTCACAGCAAGTGATTGACCCTCTAATTGCGACGGCATATATTTGAGTGCTTTATCATCAAACTGGATAATCTGTGATTTTGATATCATTCTGATGACATAATTTTAGCGATAATTTAATGGCTCTACATAATTTTTACAATACACTTTTGATAAGATCATTTTGACTATATAAATTAAGCATTAAAATTTTGACGACATACGTTTGCTTACTTGATTATGACGAAATAAATCTGACGCTACACATTTGAAAACATTCTTATGACAACATAATCTTCACAACATAACTTTGACAATATAAAGCTGGCAACATATTTATCACGACATATATTTGACTGTATTCTCGAGGTAACTCTTACGAGATCATTTTGGATATATAATTCTGACGACATCATTTTAAGTACATTATTTTGACGAGAAAATTTTGAGAATATATTTTTCACCACGTAAATTTGACAACGTAAATTTGATGACATAATATTGAAGACACAATATTGATGGCAATTACTCTATTTAATGGCATAATTTTGGCGACAATCTTTGCGATAAAATTTTAACAATTCTATTTTGATGACATAATTTTACAACATAATGTTGACGAGATAATTTAGACGATTTAGTAGTAGCGACCAGTTTTGACTGGTTTATCATCAAACCTGGTTTATCATACAATTTTTGCGATATATCTGATTACATATGTTTGATAATATAATTTTGGATAACAAATTATATGACAAATTTTGGCTACCGTAAAGTTGGTTGATTTGTACGATTTTTAAGTTTGAATGATTCTCAATAAAAAATATGATTGCCCTATTGAAAAAACATTTGAGCATACCATGCCAAATGGCACAAAGTAACGAATAATATAATGTAAATGTCTTTATGAGCCCCATGTGAGAAAAAATAAATAAAAGATTGTTGTCCCAAGTCAACTCCCTTTTTGGGTGTTTAGGAATATCAATACATTTTTACGAATTTCTCATCTCACAGACTCGTTAGAGTGACTTAGGATCAATACATTGTTTGATATCTGTACATATATGCTTAATTCAAAAATAGATATTTGCCAATATTTATTGGGGTGCGCCGTTCAAATTGAAGGAATACAGGTGATAAACAGTGAAAAACAGGTGATAAACAGTTGAATTTAGTGGATAGGCAGTGGTAGAGCAAAAATCAGTAGAAATATAGGAAGTTCATTTGAGATATCGCATATTTAGATAATAACTGTAGCACTTATTGTCAAGTTACAAAAAAAAAGGGTAAAAATATGAAGGGGAAAATGAAAGAAGGAAAGTATATGAATGGGGTAGGAATGTATGGGAGAAGATAATTGAGTGGGGTGGTATGAGCAGAAATGTGGAAGGGTGCGTGAGGGACGAGATGTGGTGGAGGTATTAGATGAAGGCAATGAAATGAAGGAGTAGAAAGTATAAAGATATGGTAGATTGTAACTTAGAAGAAAGGGAAAGTGACAAATTAAAGAATGAAGACAAGTGCACGGAGGGAGGAAATAAGGATGAAACTGATATAGACGAGATAAATAGAAGGGTCCGGAGGCAAGGGAACAGGAATAGGAAATAGGAGCGAATAGGAGCGTATGCAGAGAAAGGAGTGTCAGGGATAGTGGAAAACTTGAGAATAGTAAGCTGGAATATGGCTGGTTTAAGGAGTAAAATAGGAGTAAGGGAGGTGATGGAATACTTGGAGAAATTTGATATAGTGGGATTAGTTGAGACTTGCATAGAAGATAGATGGGAGGAAGTTGAAAGAAAGATGCCAGAATATTTCGAGTGGAAAATGCAGGGCCCAAGGAGGGACCGAACGCAAGGAAGGCAGGGCTAGAGGTGTGATAGTGTTTGGGGTAAGAAGGGGAATAAAAGAATGGAGCATGGTAGAAGATGATTGTGAAAGGGCTATGGGAAGATTGATTGAAGTGGAGTATATGAGGATGTGTGTGATGATGGTGTATGTAAACAAGGAATGGAGTGGACTTGACGAGTGGTTGAGTGAAGTTATGAGGAATAATGGAGATGATTGGGATACGCTTCCGATTTTTGTGGATTAGAATGTGAGAATAGGAGAAAATGGAGGGAGACATATAGGGAATGAAGAAATTTTAGTAGTGAGAAAACCGAAGGATAATGTGACTAATAGGGAAGGTAAAAAGTTTTTAGCATGGTCAGAGGAAAATTGATTGGTGATTGGAAATGGATGTACGGATGGGGATTGGGAGGGCAACATGACATTTAGAGGACATGGGGGTGGATCGGTAGTGGATTATGTGGTTGTGAGGTGGTTGGAGGAAGAATAATATTTACAAGAAAGAAATAGGAAGAGGGAAGAAGAGGTCATAAGAAATTTGAAAAATGAAAGTGAGGTGTGGAGATATATGAAAGAGAAAGGAATGATGACGAATAAGGGGGAAGTTGTGGTTAGAGATTGAGTGATTGGGTAGAGAAATGCAGAGGAGAGTTGTCAAGAGGATTGCTGGAAGCGAATAAGAGAGCAGATGCGGAGAGGCAGGATGTGGAAGAGCAGGAGAAGGATGTGGATGAGTTAAGTAGTGAGGAGGTTAAAAGAGAAATCGAAGAGATGATGTGCAACGGGACCGGACGGGATTCCGGTGTATGTATGGGATTGTTTGAAGGAAGAGGGAGTGTATGCATTGACAAGAGGGTTAAATAGGATATGGATGAGTGTGGAGAGTGTACCAGACGAGTGAAAAAAAAGAGAAATTGTCCCAGTGTACGAGAGGGGATAGGAAGAGGGTATATGGTTACAAGGGGGTTATGATTATGGATGGATTGTACAGAATGTTTGCTAGGCTGGTAAATGGAAGGTCGGATGAGGAGGTGAGGGTGAAAGAGATATTATCGCATACGCAGAATGGTTTTGTTAGGGGTAGTGGGACCATGGACAACATTGTCATAATTTATTACATAATTAATCAAGAATTAGCGGTGAGAAAAAAGGTATATTTGTTGTTCGTGGATCTCAAGTCAGCCTTTGATAAGATTGAACGGGAGTATTTGTGGAAAAGAATGGTGGATATTGGAATTGAGAATTGAATGGTAAGAATGATAAGAAGCATGTATGAAGGTTCGAAAGTTAGGGCGAGAGTGAATGGGAATGTGTCTGATTGGTTAGAAGTGAGAAGAGGAGTGAAACAGGGATGTCCCATTTGTGCTTGTTTGTTTAATATATATGTAGCGGACTTGTAAGAGGTATTGAGCAGAGGTCAAGCGGGAGGGATTATGGTAGGGAAATGTAAAGTATGGTCGATTTCGTATGCGGATGATATAGTATGTATGGCGAGTAATAGGGAGGAATTGAATGAGGTGATTGGAAGAATAGAGGGGTTTGTGTACAAAAGGGGATTGGAAATGAATGTCGAGAAAGCAACAGTGATGATATGCAAAGGAGGGGGGGGGGGGAGACAATGCAGGAGAGATGTGTTTGAACTGGGTGGGAGAAGGAGAGAAGTGATGAAGATCTACAAGGACCTAGGTTACATGCTCACATAAAGTGAGTCATGTATTCAGCATATTAGGATGATAACAAAGAAAGCATGGAGAGTGATGGAAAGTGTGGGAATGTAAATTTGGGGAATCGGCAAAAATGAGGCTATTGATTATGAGGCTATTGTGTGAAAATGAGGCTATTGTGTGAAGAGTGTTTTGATGTATGGAGCGGAAGTGTGGGCGGTGTGTGAAAGAGAAATGATAAAGAGAGTGCAAGCTGACTGTATCAAGAGGATTTTAGGTGTAGATAGATCAATGCCATATCAAATAGTATTAAGTGAACCTGGGAAGCATAAATGCTGGGAAACAGGAGTGAAGAAGTTGGTAAATTTCGAAAGAAAAGTATGGATGGATGGGGATTGTAGATTGGTGAAGGAAATTTATATTAAAGGAACGCATGATAGGGGAGAGGGTGTAGGAAGGAATCAATGGTTAGAATGTAGAAGGAAAATGAATGAAGGAATTGGATGGTCGATGTGTAGATGGGGAGAAAGGATCATGGATGGTAATAGAATGGTGAATGAGGTAGTAGAGATATTGTTGGATATTGAGAGGCAGAAGCGGCATGAAAGGATTAGTGGTAGTAGGTTCAATAGCAAATATGAATGGATAAGAGTAGGAGAGGGGATAGCAGAGTATCTAGTGTCTGGACTAAGCATGAAAGAGAAAAAGTTGATAGCGAGGTTTAGATGTGGAAGTGAAGAGCGGGGGAACAGGTACTGGATGAACGAGCAGGATAGGATTTCTAGGGTGGGATGGAAGAAGAAAGGTGGGTGCATTGGATGAGGGAATATATAGGTCTGGTGTAGAAAGATGGGGATTGAATGCTGCGATAGAACTGGAGGTTAAGTTTAGGGCAAGAGGGATACGGAAAGGAAATAATGGAAAAAGTGATCATGGAGATAGTGGAAAAGGAAAGAAGGAAGAAAGAGTAGAATAGAAAATTAGGGGAGGATATGTGGAGCGATTGAATAGGAGGTGAACGATAGGGAAAGAGGAAAGATACGGCAAGGAGAGGTAGGGGGGAGGGAGTAAGAAAAAGGAAAAGTGGTGACAGAGAAGAAGAATAGGAGGAAAGAGATGAGGCAAGAATCGATGAGTTTGTATGGGAGAGTGTAAATGAAAATTAATGTATGTAGGGGGTAAGGGGAAGAAGGGGAAAGGAATTTAAGAGATAATTTGTAAGAATTGTTGTTTGGTCTTTGTTTTTAATTTAAATGAATTACTTTAAGTGTTTATATGTTTAAATTGCTTTGTAAAGTTGATATGCCAATAAAGGTTAATTTATTATTATTAATAACAAATATAAAATAAGGATCTTCTATAGAATACAAACTAAATTTTAAATCATAACATCATAAAAAATAAAAGATACATAAATTAAAAGTTCTTATAAATGGGTAATAAAAACTTGACAAGAATATTATGATTTTGCATTCATAGCAGTAAAAGTGTCGTTCCAGCAAATCAGATGGAAATAAAATTGCTCCTCTTCTAAGTTTTGTGAGAGATGGTAGCAATTAGAGCTATATTTGCTTCATCACGGATTTCTGGGAAAAGGAAATAGTTTTTGATTTTTTTGTTCTCTTTTAGAAATGAGCAACAATATGGACTTTTTCTGTAATTTTACCAATAAAACGCTGATATCATCCTCTTACAGATGTAAATTCTACTATAAAGAAATTGTATACTTCTAACTGTTCGAATTATTTCACACATTCACATCACATTCAATAATTTCTACTTTTATTTCTTCAGTTTCGCTGGCACAACTTCTCCAGTGTCATCAATTGCATCCAAATCAGTGTTTTTGATTTTTTCTTTTTTGTTAAAGTCTTCGATGTAGATGCTACAGTTTTCTCGTCTGATGTTTTCATATCCTCTACAGAAACACTCTTCTCAGCAGGTACATTTAGTGTCTTCTTTTTTGCAGCTTGCGGCATCTCCGGATTTGCGGAATCTCCTTCTCTTTTACCAATCAAACATCCTCAAAATGCTATTAATTGTCATAGCAATATTCTGTGCAGCAGTATCATTATTGGGCACATCTTGGGTGGGCAAATTTATTACAGCGTTACGATCAAGTTGAAATAATCTTGTCGTTTTGAATCCCGCAACAATATTATTTGACTGCTTTGCTACTACTTTCTCTAATGGTTGACGGAGGAAAGATGGAAACATGCCTTTTCCTAGTGGTCCCCGATTATTTATTTTCCAAACTTTCAAAACTTCTCTCCAGGCTCCTCTGATAGACTAATACAGTTTACGTATAGTGGTTGACAAAGATGAGTGCTGTTGGGCGATAAAAGTACAAATTTAATATCATTTTCTTTGCACTGTTGCAAAACTTTTATAAATAGTGAGTAACTAGATTATCGCCCAATAGCACTCTTGGTCCATTTAATTTTCCGAGATAAGTTAAAGGGAGCATCATGAACCAGTCCTCAAAAAGGGTCTGATCGAACCTACCAAATTTGCTACGGTTATACTGAGCATTCTTTGGCCCGCGTTCTCTCCATATACTCCAAATAGGATGAGCCTTATATACGATGTAAGGTAGCAATGTAATTCCAAAACTGCTTACCCAAAACATGACTGATATATGTGTTTTTGTGAAGTACATAACTCTCTCAGTGTGTTTTGCTTTTTTCCTTACACCAATTTTCTTCGTCTTGGATCATCAACATTATCAGCGTTTTCGTCATGGTTCATAATGTTATCTAGTAGCACGTCTCTCAGTGAATTCGATAAATTATCGAAATACTCGTTAAGAATATCTATTGAAATTGCAGCCCGATTCCTCTTGGTGTTCTCTGATATTTACAAATGTTGAAGTTTTAAGTCTCAAAATTATACCATAATAACAAGTATTACCTAGTCTATTGTCCGCAAGTTTTGTGATCGTCTTGCCAAGCCTATTTATATATCCCTGTACTAAAATTTGTATGCAACCTCGTTCTAAAGGAAAACCCCAGTGACTTGCTTGTAAAATTGCCTCGGTAATGCATTTTTCCTCATTTACTGTTAAAAATGTTTGTCCACCGTGATTTGTCGTTTGTCGGCGGTTGTATGTTCTTTCCAATATGGATTTGGAAACCCTTATTTTACATAAGCATCACTGTAACTTAGATTATTCTTTGTTAGATCGATGTACCGTTTCGTCAGCGAAGTCGTGATATCTGCGACTTCCTAATTTTCGCACGTATTTATTGGACATGTCCCAAGTCAGCCTGTACATGACAGACAAAAACGAAATATTACCGCACAAGAAATGTTGAGGTTATGTATCATTCATATCATGCGTAATACTAAAAGGGCACTACTGATATCCGGAAAAAAAATCTAGCGCCTACAGGCTCAGTACGCACTTTCAGCTGAATAGACGTTTAACGTTTAATAAAAGATCCATATTTACTAACCTGTAATTTCATAAATTTAAACAACTACCACGTAGATATCATCAAAATGATATACCGTAGAGTTGGGTTACCTAGAATCAGCGGGTGACTTGGGAAGTAATGGCATTTTGCATAGTATGCTCAAATGTTTTTTCAACAGGGCATTCATATTTTTTATTGAGAATCATTCAAACTTAAAAATCGTACAAATCAACCAACTTTACGGTAGTCAAAATTTGTCTTAAAATTTGTTATCCAAAATTATATTATCAAACATATATAATCAGATATATCGCAAAAATTGTATGATAAACCAGGTTTGATGATAAACCAGTCAAAACTGGTCGCTAGTAGTAAATCGTCTAAATTATCTGGTCAACATTATGTTGTAAAATTATGTCACCAAAATAGAATTGTCAAAATTTTATCACAAAATTGTCGCCAAAATTATGCCATTAAATCGAGCAATTGCCATCAATATTGTGTCTTCAATATTATGTCATCAAATTTATGTTGTCAAATTTACGTGGTGTAAAATATATTCTCAAAATTTTCTCGTCAAAATTGTGTATTTAAAATGATGTCGTCAGAATTATGTCTCCAAAATGATCTTGTAAGAGTTACCTCGAGAATCCAGTCAAATATATGTCGTGATAAGTATGTTGCCAGTTTTATATTGTCAAAGTTATGTTGTGAAGATTTTGTTGTCATAAGAATGTTTTCAAATGTGTATCGTCAAATTTATTTCGTCATAATCAAGTAATCAAAAATATGTCGTCAAAATGTTAATGCTTAATTTATATAGTCAAAATGATCTTATCAAAAGTGTATTGTAAAAATTATGTAGAGCTATTACATTGTCGCTAAAATTGTGTCATCAGAATGATATCAAAATCACAGATTATCCATGTTGATGATAAAGCACTCAAATATATGCCGTCGCAATTAGGGGGTCAATCACATGCTGTGAAATTTATGTTGTCAAAGGTGTGTCGCAAAACTTACGTTGTAAAAAGTAAAAGTAATGTAGAAGTAATGAACCAAAAACGTGTCAAAATTTTGTCATCAAAGTTATGTGCTCAAAATGATGTAGTAAACTTATGTAGTGAAAATTATGTTTTCAAAATTATGTCGACAAATTTATGACGGCAAAATAAATTTATAAAAATTAAAAAATTATGAGAAAATTATGAATCATAATTCACCCTGTGCAATAAATCTTAATTCTAAAAAAAACGTTTCAAATAAAATTAGAAGAGTTTTAATAAGACTATGTATCATTATTTATGTGAATAATTTTTGTACATTATATTCTCAAGCATATATGTAGAGAATATTCTCAGATTATTCTTTGAATGTGCTATCTTCTCAGAGTGGTTTTTGGCATATTCGTGCATATTTTGTTAAATTTGTGTTACGTGGGACTATATTTCGATAGAATTCGTATATCAATAAAAATAAACACACCCGAACTCTTTAACGTTATATGAAAATGGAATAAAATTATACTAAAAACATTCCAATAATATTAAAAGATCCTAATTTGACAGGAATATGCTAAGAACATAGAATATGATTGGAAAATGTGTGCTACTTGGGACGAAAATTAGAATATATAGATTTAAACCACGCTAAATGTAAAACTTATAATCATTTCGTTTTGAAAATTGAACAAAAGCAACAAAGAGAGTTGTTTAAGGAGAAATTATATTTCTGAAGTGATTAATGAAAATATAATAAAATAATAATATTAAATTAAAATTATTCATTATTACGGAGATTTACACAAAATAAAGTGTGCAGGAAAAAATATTATACTATACACTAAATAGAAGTTTCCTAAATCATGCATCTATGCATCTATGTCTAGAGAACAATTAAAACAATCAGACCAGAAACATCACAGTTAAAGAAGGGAGATGGATAACATTCATATTTATTAAATACAGAGATGACAGAGACATATATACAGAGATGTAATAAAAATATTGAATACTTATGGTTTGTTTCAAAATCAAAAAAGAATATATATACAAGCTGTTCTTTTCGATACAATTCCACGAAACATTGGATCCATCTCGTATACAATCAATTTTGCTCTAAACACAACTTGTCCAAACTCCATTTCCTTTAGACTTAAGTGTTATTTACGGCCCATTCTCACAAATTCTATTGCTGTAAAAGCTTTTTGATTTCTTGCATTCGCTGTCACACTTATTTCTTGCAGTCGTTTAATCTTGAAGCGATTAAGCGAGTATTAGAAACAACAAAATACAAATTGAGAAAACTAATTGTACTGCCGCAAATATATTGGTTCCTATAAATGATGTAAAAATAAAACTCGGAAAATTTCTACAACAAATGAAACTCGGGAGACTATTTTAATTCTTTGAATTGTATAGAAACTACTGAAGCAAGTTTGAGCGTTAAAAAAATTCAAATTTTTAGTAAAACCCTGGTTATTTTTAAACATTCTAATATCATGCGTGATTTTTTATTTTCCTCAAACCATTTTCCGAAACTTGATATTTTGGAATCTTACGTCAAATGTTTTGGAAATATATATAACTTCGCAAAAATTAAACTAAATTAAATGTTGTTTTCGAAATTTTTGTTATTATGGGCCCATTTGATAAAATATATGGACACAATTTTGTAACGATGTTATTTTTTTAACTTATATTTACATTACTGTAAAGTGTGCGTTTCCAATTAGCTTGTTGTCCCACCTGTACAAATTGTTTATGAAAATAATCGCCAAAAGGCTAACACCAAAATTAGACTTCTATCAGCCTCCCGAACAGGCCGGATTCAGAGCTAAATATGGAACAAATGACCACCTACAAACCATCAAAACGCTGATTGAAAAGACTAT
>WYDF02286256.1:0-16650 GCA_009867245.2 Adranes taylori
TCGTCGGTGGTGAAGTTGTTTTTCTAGTTTTATTTTTATTAGCCTTTCCAAATTTTCCCCAAGGTTGGAAGAAGTGTAATTGGCCTGAACCCTTTTACCAGATTTCTGTCGTTGTCTTTCTTCGGAATTTTAATGATGATGATGATGTCTTCTTTCCATTCTCTCGGAAAATATTGATTGTCCAGACAATAATTGTAAATATTCAATATATTCATGTACATCTTTATGTAGATGCTGTATAAGTTTTCGTTTCACATTGTCTATGCCGGCAGCCCAGTTCTTTCCTGAATAAACGATATCAAGATATTCTTCATTAATTGGAGAAGGATTATCAGCTCCTAAATTATTTGTAATATATGATTTATACCAATTCATTAATTCATAATTCTGTTCGTCATAATTAGGATTTCTATTAAATGTGTACACTGTAGAATAATATTCTGCAAATATTTTGGATTTGTCGAGATCACTATCTTAGCTCTTGTCGTTATGAATTATGCTAGGAATACTTTAATGTGTTTTCTATTTTGGTAATGTTTTTATTTTGCTCCAGTATTTTTTACCTTTGGACTCTTGAATTTCCTTGCACACCGACAACCATTTATGTGTTGTGTACTGGGCTATGAGTTGTTTGATATGTTTGTATAATTGGTTTATTTTCGCTTTGAGTCTGTGGATTGATTTTATATTCTCTGTATGATTCTCTCTTTATCAGTAACTTAAGAATATAAGGAGGAAGAGTATATGGATAGTACTCTTTCTTTATTAAAGGGGTATTATCTTGAACTGTTGTGGATAGTTTCTCCAAGAATTTGGTAATTTGCGTCGGCAAGGTTGATGATAAATGAATTTTTCCATTTCAATATTAACCATTTCCATATTACATTTATCGAAATTTGGGGTTTTCTCTACCGGTTCGTTGAGAGGATCTATTTCTAAATCCACCTCTATGAGTATTGAAAGATGATCGGAACACAGGTCGCTTACCAAATTAACATTATTAATGTTATTCCTAAGATTAGCAGAAAATGAAATCAGATCCGGTATGGAATCATTAAGAAAGTTGGTGATGTAAAAAATTTTACAAATTCCGAATTGCTGAGAAATTTAGCCAATTGTTTTTGTTTAGATTGATTTATATTAAAATCACCTATTATTAGTAAATGTTTATATAATGATGCTTTGATAAATATATTCTGGTCAATACGGGAAAATGGATGAATATATACCAAAAATATGTGAAGTTTGCTTTCTTTGAATGGTACAGTAAAGTGAACACGTTAATTAAGGGGATTATTTAAGCAAAGTGGGTTTGCTTTACCCATTTGGATAGATTCTTGATATTGAACTAGTGATCCACCTCTAGCATTATGACAATTAATGTAACCTATTCTTTGAAGAGGTTGCCAATTTTTGTATTGTATAGATGTATTTTCTTTTTTCTTGCCACTAGACAGAAGCAATTAATGTTATTATTTTGGACGAAATTATATATATGTTGTTTTTTGTTAGAGTAGCTGTTGATGTCCCCGTATAGCACTCTTAACTTAGCCATTTTGGTTTAAAAAAACATGTTGATCCCCCGTATTTGTTTTAAGTAAAAAACCTTGCTTGGTATTAATAATATCTATTTTGTTCGGAAATTCTTTTTCCCATAAATCAGACATTTTTATGCGAGACATACTCTCTGTTTTAATTATATATAAGTTTTTATATTATTTTGTAGATATTTTTCATATTTACAGCGCTATTTCTTGTGGCGTTTTCTTTGTGATTGTTATTTTTCAAAGTAGAAATGGGCGAAATGTGAAGGTGTTTGTTAGCAAAAGTAGAGTTTGGTTCTAACGAGGATGAAATGTAAGTAGGTGATTTTAATGGTGATTGAGTAGGTTTATCTTTTTTGATGTAGCTTGACCATTCGCTGTTGCTTTTTTCCTTTCCTTTTTGACTGTGATAAAATGTAATTCATCTTCACCTGTAGCGCCCTCTGTAGATATCTCTGCTCTGGGCTCGTCATATGCGACAAGAAAAATGCCTCAAAGTAATTATTCAAGTGAACTTGACTAATCTTTACAATATAATATAACTGTGCGAAGTATTACATGTGCTTGCGTCAAGCGCTAAGCATAGAATGTTAAATAAATATTTATGATAATCGTCATTGCCTCAGGTTTCTAACTGATAATAACTTAAAGTTATTATCAGACGGAACTCAATTACTAAAATTTTAGACTGAACTTATGAAGCTAATGTTACGTTCCTTTTTTTCAGTTATTCCAAAATGAAGAAACACGTGTAGATAAGTGGGTGAAAGAATTGTATAGTTTTAGACAAAAAGCTTTATTAAATAAAACCGGATAAAAACGCAGCCTCTTCAAACTTTCAGTAAACAATGTATTTCAACGACGTTTTAATTACACTAATAACTTTTATCGTGGGTATATTGTTCTGCAGTATGATTGATAAATCATTGTTGGACCTTACAGATTTATATAAATGTCCCTTTTGTTATGGCAAGGATTATTGTTCTGTCATAAGTGATTTACACATACGTAGTCGTACTTGGAAAGATTTGTTCAATAATTATTTAAGTTCGAAAAATGTATTTAAGACTAATAAAAATGTAGTTGTTAAAAAATTAGGACAAGATGATGAATTAATTAATTTCGATCAAGCTTTGTGCCGGAAATATTGTTCTGACCAATGTCGAATTGGAAAACAGGACAATTGTGATTTCAATCGAATAGAATATGATTTTAGGCCAGAAGTTTTAAGACATTTGCTTTATCCTTTACCTGCTAAGCATTACAGTTTTAAAATCTGTAGCGAAAATGCCATTAAATATTTTTTAGATGAAATATTGCATTTAAAGCCTTTACAGGTAACAACGGAAGAATATTATAAAAACGTGTGGTCTATGGTACAAATAAATGTAGAACCTCTTATATTACAGGTAATTTTAGCCTTCCTAAAATGCACTACGTTTTAGAATATATAATATAGCGAAGTAATATTTCAGGTGTTTCGAGCAGCTGATAATTGGCCTGTTCCGCAATACTATGGTTCTTGTGGACGTTCGATTTTTGTGGAAAATTGTAATAACATGCTAATGGATTTTCAAAATGCGGACTGGTTCACTAGAGGTCGTATTACCTTAAATCTTCTGGAAGCTGCTTATAATTTGACTTTTAGACATAAGACTTACGGAATTTATTTAACAGATCTCACTACGGATAATATCATGATTAGAGATGATTTAACTGTGTGCTTCTCCGATTTGGAAGATCTAGTTTTGACGGATAAAAGTCAAATTAGTAAGTCTTTACGCGATGTCCTGGGTTTACTTATCAATAGAGATAATGTTATGATTTTATTTTTTCAGATGATTATAGTACAGTTTCTTTAAGTCACTACAATAATAATGAAGAATTTATTTATTCCGATAATGATCTTTGTGCAAAGTCGTTAAACGATCATAATTTCTATTCAATTTGTTGGGTAATAAGTAGACTGAAAGATTATATTGGAATCTTATTTTATTTCTATTATCTTTAGATTCTATGGCGAAATAGTTTTTTGCATCATCCAAAAGGACTACACAATAATAATATATTACGATTTTTGGAGAATTGTCAAAGCAGAAAGCAAAATATGAATCTATTTACTGAAGTGCATGATGTTATGAAGGATTTACGAGTGATTTTAAACAGAAACGAGTTATAATTAGATTTTTTATTAATCTATATAAACATTGAATTTTTTATGGAGTTTATTATTGCAACAAATCGAAACCTATAAATCACAATAGCAAGCAGTGCAGTAATTTGAAGTGATTAAAAAGAAGCTATAAAGTTCTTTCGGATAATAATTTTTTAATCCAAAATACGTTTTTGTACGTTTTCTAAGAAAAGTCATTCTAAACAAGGTTTAAAGTACTTGATGTCCCAAAACTTTTCTTATATATCGTTTTTAAATTTCTTTAGTGCATGTCCCGTGAGAGAGTACCAAACTGTAAGGAGTGATATAAAATGCCAAACTGTACTTTGGTCAATTTAAGCTAAATAATTTATATTAATAGATTCTAAAAACTTACGATGTTAAAATAATCGAAAACGATTCTAAAAAAATTATTGGAGTAATCATGAAATAATCTACTAAATAACTAATGAAATGACGACCATCTGACTTAAATTCTTTCATTTGAGACCAGTAAATTAAACCGCAGAGAATTCATCGCACTGCCAATTACATGAGGATTGGTATATATTCCCATTTGAGACCGGTAAATTAATCTGCATAGAATTAATCGCACTAGAATGGATATTTCATGGGTGTACGCTCACTCAGTGTATTAATATAATGATTGAAATTAGTATAATCATGTGTGTCTTTGAAAAAGTTATCTCCACTCGGGAATCGAACCAGACTCTCGATTTCCGGTCAGGTGTTTAGACCATTAGATTAGCGGGACATGGATTGCAAAGAACAAACGTTATCAGGTAAATGTCACTACTAGCCTTGTTTTGATCTTATTTGTATATATTTCTGTTTTCGCTTTTCGCCGGACATGCATGATAAATATAATAGATATGTCATGAGTGTACGGTTATTCGGTGAATTAATATAATGATTGAAATTAATATAATCATTTGTCTTTGAAAAAGTTGCCCCATTCGGGGGAGTCGAAACCGACTCTATATTTCCGGTCAGGTGTTTAGACCACTATACTAGCGGGGCCTGGATTTCAAAGAACATGATTTTATATGTGCTAAATTCTCGTATGATTAATCTACGATATGTACTTGTAAACAAGAACTTGCAGTTATCAATATTACCGTCATTTTCCCTTGTATAGAAACTTCTGTATTTGATCATGAACATTAATTTTTATTTGCTTTAAAAATAAACATCTGACATTTTCCTAGCATCTTCTACAATACTAATATAAATAGTATTAATTCAATTCATAGGTTTCTACAATACTAATATAAATATTATTAATCCAATTCATTGCCAGAATCGATGGTATCCTGTCTGAACATTTCTAAATCAGCTTGGCTATCGGCATGGATCAATTTTTTCTCATGCCCAGGCTAAAAAGTATTTAATATATCTTTACTGAACCACGATTATTAGCAGAGCCCATAACTTAGCAAGGCTTTGAAATTAAAAAACAAATTATAATTTGCTTAAATAAAAATATTTCTGCATAGTATAAAAATTTTTCTGTTAACGATGTATGGATATGGTTACATAAACGGTAAATAACGAAGAATTAAAGTGATACTACCTTCGGGTGCATGAGTATGAATGGTAATTCGGCAGCTAATTCTCCACCCAATGCACCCAAAAATAATTTGATTTTAACGGAATACGAAACAATAATACCAAACGCGTCTTTTTCTGAATCAGGAGAAGACAATCTAGAACAAATGTAAAAATTTTACATGTAAAAAAATAATAACAGTTATAACTTACAACTTTGTCGAAGCTAAATTTGTATCACTATATTTAAGCTGTCCATCCAATGCTATACCACGTCGGTCCTTATTGGTAGACAATAATGGAACAAGATATATAATTTTTTGTAGGCTTTGACCCGGCTGTACCGGGCATCCTTCCCTAAAATTAAAAATTATTTAGTAAGTGTTCACTGCGATAAAAAGATTTAGACTGCACTATGGCCAGCGAGTTTTGTTTGTCAAGTGATGATTCTTTGTAAATTCTTTGATATCGAGTATAAACTGACGTTCAATCTGAGATTTTTCTGGAAATTTTTTAATGATAGCGTAACTCTTCTGGGTTCCCTGAGAAAATGTTCTTAGATAATCAAATTGCCGAAAATGGGATAGATACTGTTAACTTATTTACTGAACATTAGCTCTGTGTATAGACTTAGCTCCACTAACCCAAAGCTCATCTACAAACACTCATTTGATATCACATTTCCAAATCTTAGAATCTCAGAAGTCTTTGACAAAATTCGCGGTTATATGAAAGTGGGGTCGCGGTTATATGAAAGTGGGGTCGCGAAAGCCTACGACTTTCTACGTAATCAATAAGAAAATAATTCTATGAGACAAAATTATTTATTATAAATACTTTACTTACATTTAAAGAAAATTCATGTGACGGTTGTAATTGTTTTTCCTTTAAAAGTGTTTCTATGCGCTACACCCTCCCATCAACAGATGCATGAGACTTTTTGACCAACTAAATCTACACCTTTCGAGCAACTTTTACTGATTTAGATCTATATCTTCCGTGTCAAGATTCAAGCACGTTAGGTCTACGCCCATAGCGATAGCCTGTTTTCGGTTATTTTCGTCATTTTGCTCTCCCTCTTTTTTTCGTCCTGCCTTTCCGTATTACACCAACTCTAAAATCTTCGCGAATCTGGGCATCTTTTAGAATACCTCTACTGAGCTATTTTTACTGATTTAATCATAATGTTATATTATCTTATGTTGTTTATTTACTCAATCTTACGTTGTCTTGTTTACTATAATTTTCACGTAGTTATATTTCCACGTATTTTTCTTTTTTATCAACGATATCACTCAAATTTTAAGAATGTATTACCTAGTTTTAAAAAACGGTTATCTTTCGCATTATTCTTCAAGTTACTACATATTGTATTATTGTGTTTATATTGGGGCCTTCCCGTAATAAAGATTATTATTATTATTAAATTGATTACAACTCAATCGATTTATGAAAGAATTAATTTTGTAAGCTCCAAAGACAAAATTATTTCTACCAAACATACAATCACGTTGTTACGGTCATTATCGCATTAAATAAATTGATAATTACTGTGTTTCAACACTGGCCACTGCGGTTCTGTACTGACCATTTTGGAATAAAACAACATCAACTCCTTGCTGCACCATAGCTTTAATTTTTTTCACGACTTTATTGCTATTATTTCGAATGCATATATTTGCTGCGATCCATTCACCATGATGATATAACTAGAAACAAATATAGTTACATTTCTAAAACTTTTTTCATTACAATGTTATTATAAAAATAATCATGGTATAATTTGATATAAGACCATAATTTGATAAATTTGAAAGTGATAAGGAAAAGAACATTTATGTTACTTGCTTGTCCAAAGTGATTTCCAGTTCTAATTCCCCCGGACTCATTAAGAAATCTTTTCTCACAACTGTGCACGGTTGACGGCCTTGTTTCGATGGGGCAAACTGTACTTTGCGTACTGTCATCGACACTGTACTTGGATTATGAGTACAGTCAGTTTCGTTTTCACCGGAAAAAATTTTTACGTAATAATGCACGCCGCATGGCTGGTCTTCAGGACCTAAAAGAAAGGTAAGTAAATAGAAAAGTAACAAGTTCAAATTGCTGAAGTTTCTATTTACTACGCACAGAAAAAGTTGATCAGTTTAGCGCAGCTACTTTTTCATGATTTTTAACATACGTTTAATGTTCTACATTTTTAAAATAGAAATAGTATTAATATTCTATTTCTTGGTATTAATCCTACCTGGTTGAATTGAAACTGATGCAGGTGCATTAGGTGGAATATTAAAAGTGAATGGATAAGCATTTTCGCCCAATTTACGTATTAAACGATCCTGTAACTTAGTTGTTTCTTGTTTTTCATTGGTTACTGGATAGATCTGCTCAGACATCAGATTGAGGTCTTTCTGAAACTGTAAACCCATCACTTCGTCCTCTTCGCGGCCATATCGAAAACTACAAACTATTTGGCCGAATATTTTGCGATCTTTGTACGTTGGGTCTACAGCTATAACACCATCTATTAAAATCGTATACATTATTTTCAAGATAATTGTTACTTCCATTTCGCGTCTATAGATAGACGCGAAATGGTTACGAACTCTATAGATAGACGAACGAAATGGTTATGTCATGTTATAGATAAAAAGTCTCTAGTAAAACTTTAGTAATAATTTAGTGAGCTACAAATATTTTATCAATTTACCCCTTCATTAAAAAATAAAATAAAAAGATATTTTATATATTTAAAAAGATGGATCGATCATTAAGAAATTGTAATTATTTTTATAAACGACATTATTGCATTTGCTATGTTTTTATTTGCGATTTCTTAATTACATTTTTCTAAATGAATAAATTTTAATGGCATGGTCAAAAAACTCGCGCCCTCAGCGGCTCATATTGCTGCTGAGCACCTCTACTTCTAAGTACATATATAATTGATCAAAGTTCTATATAATAATGATAAAAAACTTCTATAATGATTTTAAAACTTTTTCTTGCAAATCAGGTACATTGGTATTTTAAAAATGTTCTTATGGTCAAATAAATTTCCGTTTTTCTATTTAATTCTATAGCACTTACCTATTGGTTCCACTCCTGAAACATGATCCACATAATCTCGTTTACCCAAATACAGAGTTAATTTTCCATTGGTCGAACATTTTTTAAACACCCGAAAATTGTAGACCATTTTCCTCGTACTCTGTCACTTATTTCAAATTATAATTAAAATAAATAACTAGTGCGAAAATATAACTAAATTTACTACACTCAAACCGTTGAATTTATATTACTTATTAGAGAACATTTTATAAGGCTTCGTAATCTAATAATTTGGGTATTAAGTCAAATAGCAAAAGTGAAATATACATTTATTACGTCAAATATATTTTAAAGTTCAATGCAAATTGGATGAATTAAGATTTACAAAGAAGCTTTACAAAATATAAATTAGACATGACTACTAATGTTTTATTTATATGTCGTACAGTTTTACGCAATAAAAGCACTTTTAATGACGTTAAGGAATTTATTAAAATTGTGTTACCCTGGTAAAAATTATAGTGGGTATATCAAATTATGTATTTCGCAAGACATATTTTTATATTTTAAATTTATATTGTCGAAAACAGATTATAAAATATATCTTGAAAAAATTTAACACTAGTTAATACAATTAGTTCTAGAAATGGTACGACAATGTTTAAAACAAATCACAAAAGACTAAATTTAGTGACATATTAAAGGTTTGGAGATTTTAAAGCATCTCAATAAGGACGGAAAAGCTTAAAATGCCGCATAGTAGGAACTTGATTACATATGCCAAATTGTATCAAGAGCAAAGGCATACAAAACCAGTCTTTGCCGCGCAGACAGTTGTGTGTAAGCTAATCGATTGTAATCTGAATAAACTTTTGAGTATTCCGCTGATTTAATGTTAAATTACTGGATTAGATATAAAATGATGAACATTAAATAGATCAACTTTTGATTAAGCGGTATATAGAAAACTGCCTTTCAGTGTATGAAAGGTGGGGTGATATATCCGGCCATAAAATATGTGCCACGTATACATTTTTTCTGGATACCACTTACGAATTTCTGGTGAATAACATGAATAAAAACACTTTTATCCTTCATATACAAGTTTTATATATTTTGATAGCTCTTTTGATTCTATTTAATATATCAAACATGAGGGGTCCAAATTTCATACTTCCAAATTATCGACTCTTAATCTCATAAAACTTCTTCATGGGTCACCATGGTAACCGTAAATAAACATATCAACACGCGTAGTAGCTGAACAGTAAGAGATACATGAAAACTTACAATAAGAAAAAATATTTTAGATTTTATGAGATGTACAAGAAGGTACTTGCGCAACTAAATAATTGAGGTATCAGTGGCTAGTCTACTACACTCGATTATTTCTATTTACCTTTTCAGTATAATCTAAATTTTAAATAAAACTGGTTAACCCCTTCCACTAAATACGCCAGTGCTTAGTGTTGTAAAAGACATTATAAATATTTACTATTGTAACGTTATTGAACAAAAACTGTCACTAAACACGATAAAATATTAAATTCGAAGGCTGTTCTGCATGGTTACAACTATGCATTTCTATACTTATTCATTATTATCCCAAACAACTATACTAAGTTTAATTGCTGTTACTTTATTTAATTTGCGTGGAGTTATGCAGTGGGTTAGTGCAGTTATGCAGTGGGGTTTATTCGTTAGCCTTTTGAATTTGTATTTCTCATAAACATAACTAAGTATTTATATACCTGGTGTAAAACAATTATTTGTCCTTTTATGAGGATTGGAAAATTTCCCTATAACAATGGAAAGTTATTGAAATTAATATATCATTTGTGTCTTTCAAAAAATAACCTCACCCGAATCCGACTCCCAATTTCCGTCAGGTGTTTAGATCACTAAACTAGCGGGTTTTATTTATTTAGTCCGGCCTCTAGGATTGAAAATGAAATTAATATAAAAGAATAAGATCAAAACAAGGCTAATGGTTCCACCTATTTGAAAGACTCATGATTAATGCGTTGACGGTAATGTCCCAGTAACACTTGACTGGAAATTGGGAGACTCTGGTTTGATTCTCCGAGTGGGACTATTTTCTCACAAGAAACAAATGATTATATTAATTTCAACAACTTCATATCTTAAATTATATATCGTGTAGTTCTGCATCATCTCATTTATTAATTATAATGTCTCGTAGCTGTTAATTAATTTCTCTCGTAATAAGGTAATCGTGTGGTATTATAATAAATTTATATTGTTTTACTTCATGTTATATTGTACTTTGATTGTACTAATGAGATGGCAATAAATAAATGAATTTGGAATATAAGAAGAAAAGAGAAACAGCTAGTTTTAATTTAAAGATTTTTGTATATTTGTTTATATAAACATTTCACACTTACAATTATCTCTGAATATCGTATGTAAATTGTTTACATTGACAATGAATGGCAAATAAAAAATTGTAATTATTTTTACAGCGTATTAAGAATTGTGCTTTGTATTACTGTAGAGAATATGGAATTACTTGTTTTGTAAATAACTATTACAGATTGAAGGGATGAATGAAACATATTTATATCTAATAATTTTTAGATTAATTAGGTAAAGCTTGTTTTTAAAATTACCTATAGCGTTTAATTTATTTTTTGAGCTATAATATATGTCACGTAAACTTCATGTATTATATAAATAACTTCTAGATTTTTTTAATTTAAAAATTTAATTACTAAATACAATATGTAATAATTCTTGTATGACTAGCGTTTTATTTTTTTTTTACAAATTGTTCGATAGGGCAATATATCATTTCATCGCGATTTCCGATATATTTGATTGCAACGTATTTTGATCATCAAAATTGAATTATAGTGAATTAGAAAGAAAGTTTATAATAGAAGAAATGTAATTATCAAAGAAGACTTTTGTAATTAATAGATGTCATTTACCGTAATAAAAAATACATTTTATTTTAATCAGATTTACAGGATGTTATCAAGTGCATTTACATAGTCATTAATTAAAAAAAAAGAAAGTAAAAAAAAGTATTATTTTAACATACAAATACAAACACTAAAGTAATATATAGATACAACCATTAACTTAGAAAAATAATAACAAAAGAAAAACGCGACTTAAAAATCTCAAAAATATATGTAATAATAAATTTATTAATTAAATTTTTGTACAAATATGGCAGTATTTATAGAAACAAACTATGTCATAATAAGTTTCTGTATTTAAAAATTCACAGTACTGATTTAAAAATCCCATATAGACCAGTATTCATCGGAAGGATATCCCAAGATGTTCATGAAGAATAACATTTAATTTTATTTACATCCCTTATTGTTGATATAAACGAGAGAGATTGATTGAATAAAGTGGATTCTGTACTTGTTTCGTGGTTAAACAATTGTAATGAGTGTTTCCTAAAAAGCTGTCTTAATTAAAAACATCTGTCAATGAAATTAAGTACGTTTTATAAAAGTTTATTTACGTGCAAGAAAGTTAAGATCTTATTTGCAGTTTGAACTAACGTTCGACGAGCGCTTGTTTCGGAGTTTCACTGCTCGTCAGGCATGTGTGTTTAATCTTTAAGTATCGACCTGACATGTTACAGACACTATCCTCACAAATGGTGTATTTTTGCCATTATACCGTTAATCAATTGAAAGAGTACTGTGATGGAAGTTGACCGGCTTTTCTATTTCCACAAATAATTAGGTATCCATCGATATCGTGTACTTATTAGAATAATAGTTTGATTAAATGTGTACGACCCAATATCACTAGAACAGTTATTAAATCTAGTATAATTGGAATTTAGGACTAATTTATGCCTTTTAATTTTTATACTAAATTTACCTTTTTATTCTAAATGTCAGTGAAATTAGACTTAGATCTTATGTTAAAAATATGGAGAACCGGGATGGAAACAGATGAAAGGATTGGCTTCTTGATAAATCCACATAGTAAGATTAACTTAAGGAATGTTAGATATTTTAGCTTTAATTTCTGATAAGTGCCATTAGTGTAATATTTAGTTAACTTATATCTGTTGTGGAAATTTTGTTTTGAAGTCAAGTGAACATAGAATTTTCGAAAACGGAAAATATTGAATGTCGCCACTGATCAAATACCTATAGAAAAAGGGCTTAACAAGAAAGCAAATTTATGAACACATGACCATCTTTCCTTTATGTATATAGATTAAAAAATGGACAGCCGAATTTAAACGCCGGAGAAAGAGAGAAAATATTGATAATGACGCTCATAAAAGACAAAACACTGGCATATAGATCGGTCGTTTCGATAACTTGCAACACATGCTGCTGCTTCACTAGATCTAGATCTTCGCTTTCAGATTTTCACCCCTTTCCGCATCTTAGAAAACACCTGGAACGACAACAATTTTTGCCCACAGACTACTCACAGCAGTAACATGATATCATGCATAACAAAAAAAAAATATCAAGTAGGGAAGCTTTACAACATCGAGAGACTGAGTGTGGAATCTTTAAAGGTGATTATGTTGAAAAATAATGTCAATACAAATTTCGACAGCTTCTTAAGCTATCCTCATACTATCTATTTTTTTAATATATATGATTGTTAAACAGATTAATTATGATATAATATGATTATTAAATAATAATAAATCCCTTATTTTCCTTCATATGATAAAAGTATTTTGACATATAACGACTAGTCAACATTTTAATAAATTTCGGTGGGTTTGAGGGTAATTTGCCAAGCATTTTGGAAAGTATTATATATATATAAAATAAAAGTATTATATATATAAATGATTATACAGTAATTTTCTTAGTAATACTTTTTGCTTCGGTTATAATGAAATGACACTTAAAAACCGTTGCATTATCCAGAAATGACCAAATTGTATAAAAACGACCTGAAAACATTACTTTTAACAAAATCCCATTTTATTCTAATTATTGCGCTAATGAAGATGTGTGTATCAAGGCTGCATTCATGCACCACCTATTTTAACTAATACTCTGAATATGGACGTCGTTCGGGACAGTTTTAGGAACCATATTGTAAGGAATCAGATTCAATGGTATATGAATTATAATGGCATATGAACTGTGATAAGCTGTTGGTCATAATTGCAATCACATCAAAAGAACTATAACAGTTGTTGAATTCTGTCATCCTTAAACGCATGCCACATGGCCTAAAATGAAACTGAAAGACAAAATACATAGACTAGGCACAATACGATGTCAACATACATACAAATTACATGCTTACGATGTCAACTGAATACACAAAGGAATCATTCGAGAAAGTCCTCAGTAAAATAAAGTTATCAAAAGTTGATATTCACATAAACAATCGAAGATCTTGTCGTTTTAGTGGGAGGATATTGTGACAAAAACATCCGTCAATGGGATATCCTTGTTTTAACCTGCGATAGACATTGTAAAGGACGCGTTCATAATTGCTTATGGCCGCAACGGACAAGACCAATGTTTGAAGTAGTAGTTCAAGGCGAACAATGTGTGAAGTAATAACTACTAGTAGTGCTAGTAACAAATGACGAATTTAGAGTTGCAATAATTCAAGATTTTTATTGAAATTAATACTTCTCCTAACAGTTAGAAAAACATCTGGAAATCTAATTTAATTACAAATTGTTAAGTAAACTATTTCAATTTCTAGAAAATTTGAACAAAAAATTTGTAACTAGTATATTCTAAGAATCATAATAGTAACACACATCATATCATCCTGTAGCATGACTATCTTTGTTTTTATTATTCATCATAATAAATTATATATATATAATAAAAAAAATCTTAGTTAAATAGCCTAATATAAATATACAAAAGATTTCTTATCTTATAGTGTTTCATCGAGAACCATCTAGCAGTACTCTTTTAAAATATTGTAGAATGGTGACCAAATGTATTTAACCATTATTTCCCGGTTTAGGCATAGGTCGTACGAGATATAGTTTCTCGCCCTGTTTGTTGGTGTAGATCGGCGCACGTTGATAGTGATCGACCAGTTGATCGAGGGTATGGAATTTACGTTGACCTATACAATAGAGGGCGCCTTCTACATGTACACGGAAATGTTTGTTGCGACCAGGTGCTTTTAATGATACTGAATAATCGCCCACCTGAAATATACGACATGTAACAGATATATCTGACATATAACTAAAAGGTTTGTATTACATATAAAAGTTTTGTGACATATAACAGTTTTGTATATATTTGTGACATAATAGTTTTGTATATAACAAACAGCAAAAAAATTAATTACATTATGTTTAGGTTTTCATTGTAAGGGGTGTTTCCTAAAAATCTGAACTGAATAAAAACATCTGTCCGTCAAAACAAAAAGGCTTATTCTAAGTTTATTTACATGCAGCACATGTAGAAGGCTTGAAAATAGTGCTTGAAAACACAATGCTTTCGAATGTCAAGCATATAATGTAGTGATAAAAGTAGCCCCAAAAAAGAAGGATTTGCGATATCCTGATAGAAATCAACAATATAAAACAAAAACAATAATAGATCATTATATAAGCAACGTCAAAGAACTGACATGTCTTTGTACAGTAAATGACATCAGTATAACAGAATAATACTTCTGGAAATAACCATGAAAAAGAGAAACAAAACAAAAAAATGGAAACATAAATCTAATAAACAAAAAGAAGTATGAAAAACTGTTAAAAGAAGAAATTCAATCAAAAAGCATCACAAATTTCAGACAACTAACAGAAATAGTGACCAAAACAAAAGCGAAGAGCCAATACAAAGTAATTATAAGAGAAGTAAATGATTGGATGGATGACTAAATAAAAAATGAAATGAAGAAGAGCAAATAAATACAAGATGATGAACAACTATCCGAAAAATTAACAACCAAAGGCTGAATTTAAGAAACAGAAAAACAATGTCACGAGAATAATACGCAAAAAGAAACAAGAACACTATAATAAGAAGCTTAAAAAACAAAGGCAAGGCATAAAAAGAACATGGGACACAATTAACGAAATATTAAAACACAAACATCAAAGGGTTTGTGAACAACTATAACACATACGCAGCAAACATAGGTAATTATGAAAATGAAATGGAAAAAGACGAAAATGAAAAAAAGAGACGAATATTGAGTACAATGAAGAGTATATTTTGAAGCCAACTACGGAATCAGAAATAAGAAAAAATAATCACGGGCCTAAAAAACGGAAGCGCACTGGAGCAAATGATATTAAAGGAATAGAAATAAAAAATGTGAAACCCATACTCAATCCAATACTACAATTAATAAATAACATATTAAATACAGGAATCTTTCCAGAGGAACTGAAAATATCAAAAATTAGACCCACATATAAAGGAGGAGATGAACAGACATGAAGAACAACAGACCTATCTCATTGTTAATCATGTTCAGTAAACTCTGCGAAATGATCATAGAAAAAAGATTAGTTGAATTCATACAGAAAATGATAAAATTTGAGACAAACCAATATGACAATCTGCAAAAAAAGCCGAACAAGTGGTGCAAATAGACTATACAAAAACCTATTAAAAGCAAAAGACAGCAGCGACAATGGTGTGTCAATATTTGTAGATTTTAGTACAGCTTTTGATAAAGTGAACCATGAGATAATGCCGGAAAAAAAATAGAAAAAATGGGAATAAGAGGCATAGTGCACAAAATAATAACATATCTATAAGGAAGAAAACAATACGTAGAAATAGGAAATGAAAAAACTAAAATGACAACAAAGAATGGGGTACCACAAGGTTCAATACTAGAACCAATACTGTATCTACTATACGTTCAAGATATAAAAAATTTAAATATGGAAAATAACTATTATGCAAATGCAGATGACAGAATTTCTTTACAAAACTACAAATAAAACTAAAGTGGAAACGAAAAGAACAAATGACATGAAAACATTTGAGAAATGGACAAAAAAAATAAACTGGCAATAAACAAGAAAAAAACAGTATAACCAAACCACGTATAAACAAACATCAAATAAAAACAAATCACGAGAAAACATAACAGTAAATATAGAAGGAGAACAAATAGAACAAATAAAGGAAAATAAATATCTGGGACTATGGTTAGAGAACAAAAACAATATGTACAGAAAAACATATCAGCGTTAACTGGAATAATGAGAAAATGTGAAGACATAATAAACACGAGCACAAAAAGGTTAATACATTGACGCATATTGAAACACATCTAAGATAACATCCATATAGAGGTCAATCCATATAGACAGTCGTTTTTCCATTTCCTCTATAATGTTATTTCTAGAAC
>WYDF02286267.1:8957-30398 GCA_009867245.2 Adranes taylori
ACTATTCTTTTACCGTCCGATTAACTACCGAGCATATTGGAAATATTTCATTTTGTACTAACATATAGCTAACTTAGCTATTAACTAATCAACGTCTGGAATTGAACTAGCTTTACCTAAGTAAATTAAATTCTACTTTAAGGTAAAGCACACTCAATTCAACCTGGGATGGTAGACTAAAAAAAACAATAAGTTCTGATCAAGATTTAATCTTAATAAAGCAAATACGGCTCTTAAATTAATAATTCACAATTCAAATAAAACAGCATTGATTTTAAAGTACTCTATTAATCACAAAGTATTTTTACATTTTTACATCACCAGTTTCAGGGGGTTTACGTATTTTGCCAAATAATAAAACAAGGTCTGGTTAAGACTTATTTGATTTACATAAATGTTTTGGTTTATTATATTACCGTAAACATTTAGTTTATAGCGGTAAGATTTAGACTTAAAACGTAGGTAAATGTAAAAATTAGTAAGCAACATTTAAATAAAAGTTAATTGTTTATTAGGTTGTTATGAAGTGAGAGTTATTTACATTGAAATTAATTATTTACTTAGAATAAAACCAAAAGAGCTTTAGGTGTTTCTTAGACAAAATTATAATTAAATATTTTTCCACTAACATCTGTACTTCAGCCATAATTCTCACAGTAATGAATGATAATCAAAGTAGAAAAATACATGTGTAGAAAATAAATCTAATAGTGGAGTTAGTAGAAATTTAAATCTCGGTTGAGCTCGCGATATTTCGTAGCAGAAGTTTGTTGCATCTCTGCATCTCACTTCTGCTTACTTGAAAAGCTATTACTTAAATTATTTTTCAATTATCTCTAACACATAGACACCTGCGTTCTTATTCATTTCACATGTCTATTTTATCTGATAGACATTTTTATTCTAAGATTTAATTTATTTAACTTTTATAATTAAATGCAATTATAATGATATATTCCAACATTATTTTATGGACTTACATTGATTTTAATAAGTTTCTATCATTTAGACATTATTCCTTTTGAAAAATTGAAATACGGAAAATCTCTACAGCAGAAATCCTAAGAATTGAATACGTATAACATTTTTGTAGTTACACTATAGTTAACCTGTAACAGGGCTAGCTAACGTAATTTGACCTTAATGGTACATTGGTGAAAGTACCATGGGATACTTAATAGTTACTTAAATAACCGTATATTTTGAAAGTGTTCAAGAAATGAAGTTCGTTGTCGTAATATTGAAAAATAAGTCTTTTAATGTTAACTATTCTAGAGAATGTTAAGTTAACTTGCATCTCACACCTTCGTTGTAAACCACAGTTGCCGCTTTTTTTTGTCTAAATAACTATAACCAATACTTGACATCTGAAATTAGCTAACAGGCAATTAGGTGAAATTAGGATAATAGTCTTAAGTGAAGAGAAAATGTCGTGTAATATCAAGTCGATATTTGAAGAGGTAAATATACTCAGATGCAAACAAATATTTGTAGTTACTCCAAAATCCGTTTGGAAGAACAGAATCTTCGGGACTTTTTTCAATTGTTTGGTTTCCATTTTTAATGAGAGCTGTTTTTAACATTTTTAGGAATCTTGCCTGTTATATACATTGTTATCGGCTGAACAGCCTCCAAAAGAGTAGATAACTGAATAAAACAATTAACTAATAGTCATTAACTACTTAATTCCAAGAAAGAATATCGGTACGAGACATTATTTAACTCAATAGAACTTAGCTAAATAAATAAAATCGATAATCAACAATTAATAAATTATATAAACGAATAAATTTATGCGGTGCATAACCAGAGAACCTTCGCGGAATGTAAAAATGTATATACATGTACACAAGAAACAACGGCCATTCTAACTCGTGCAGTTTAACGTCTATATTTATTTGGTTCCTTGTTTGCACAAGAAAATGTCATTGATGTCCCAAATACTCCAAGTAGTTTATGGCTTCCATACACGTGCGCTTATTTTAGACGCAAATGTACATGTATGTATATACTACATGCCAATTTCGAGGAGATATTTTCTTATCTTATAACATTCTTTTTTATGGCCTCCTAGTTCCAACGGATAATTAACGCCCGGATTTGAATAAATAAATTGAGTTTTTTCCACGAAGAGCATATTTTCTGACACACTTTTTATATTACACATTTATATTACACACTTTATATTACACACTTTTATATTACACACTTTCGTATAAAATGAACAAATTATATTAATCCAATCGATTTTGTTCTTTGATAAGATATTGCAGCATTTTTAAACATTACTTTCCTAAATTAATTTTCTCCTTTTCCACATTGATCTTTTCCTCGTGCTTTTTCTGTTTTCTTGATATCCGTTAATTTTTTTAAGATCCTTTCTTAATTTTGTTATGTTCATTAATGGTTTTTTTTTTCTTATCGAGTCTTTATTTTTCTCTACACTATTATTCTCCGGTAGAATATCACTACTTATAGTTTTGGTTGAAATAATGTTTTCAGTTGCAACCCAAGGCGATTCATTACGAGTAACGGTTGCCGCGCTAATCAAGGTATTTATTGAATTTTTAAAGAGTTTATGAGATCATCGCCTAAAATCTGATCAATCATACCAAAGAATAAAAATCTTGATGTAGCTTGACCAGTTGGCCTAGTGTTATCTTCTGATTTTTACAATATTTCATTAGGTTATTCCCATTAATTTTGACATGCTAAAGGTTCAACTATATAACCATTACTTACTAAGACATTACTTAAATTATCAAATACAAATTTCCTTTTCCTGGGGTTATTTAAATCGGTGAATTGCGGTGTAGTTTTTCACTCCGATTCTTCAAGACGCGATTCTTTTTCTTGACTCTACGCGATTATTTTTTGTGAATGATGCCAGGGGTTCCAATGTGAGTACATATTTATTTTAACGGACTTAAAAGCAGCTTGGGTTTTTTATTCATTTTAATCCTTCAGTAATTAATTTAATTTTCACTTTTAAATAATAATATTATTAATTAACTAATGTATTAATGTGGACTCAAAGTTTCTATATTTATTTGCTAATTAATAATAAAGTTTATCGGTGGCGTATTAATCTTTACGAATACTTAACTAACCAGAAGGATATTATCCCCCAAGCGATCTGTATATAATCCATGTAAATTCTTTTGTAATTAAATGTTGCTAAGAAACTATTTTATTTATTTTCGCCTATAAAGAAAATTATGTTGCATAAAAGTCAATCCATATATAATTGTAATTTTATGAAAGAATAAATTGATTAGTAAAAATAAATCACTTTAAATTCTTGTAGTGTTTTATTATATTTTATTCATTTAATTAACTTATGAATCATACTTATTTTTATAAAGCCGTGTTCTTTGGTTTTAATCAATTAAAGGCTCAGCGATATTGTGATATTTCTCTACCCCTAATAATAATTTATAAATTTTAGCTACGTCCTAACTTAACTTCTATTACTTTGATTCAAGTTTAATTGGATGGACCTTGGGCTCGAGTTGATTAATCAGTTAGTGTCCATACAACCTCTTGTCACAATTTTAACTTGACAATATTGTTCACGTATAAATAGTGACATGAATTGAATTATAGAATACATTTCCATCACGTTGGGTGACAAAATAAGTTATATATTCATGTCTGATGAACTATAATAACTTTCTGTAACATATATTGGTCGTGCTTGAAACTTTATATATTTTATTTTCATTAATCGGACTGATTTATCAAATACGGCCTATTATATTATTAAGCTATATAACGGTGAACAGGTATTGCAATAAAACATTTATTTTTTGGCGACAACGATTAATTTTTGTGGTTTTATGCTTGCCTAAACAGGATTTATATTTTTCTTCGAATTTACAAGAAATTAATGACTACTCGCGCTTTGACTACGACCCATTTCTTCAGAAAAAGAAAGAAAAAATTAAATGATAGCGAACTGGGCGAGGTATGATAATTGTTATGATTGTTCTTCTGAAAGTTCGAATACTTTGACGGTGATGTTGAGCGGATTAAATTGGCATGGCTCGGGTTTGTTGTTGATGGTGGTGAATGGGATCGTTCAGCCAGTGCATGCGAGCGGCGTGAAATGAGTGAGTGAATAGAACGGTGCTGCGTGGTGTGAGCGAATGGTTAAGATCTGGATGATGAAGGCGAATTGATTGTTTGGTTTGGCGATGGTTTGGCCGTTGGTGTCGTTGTCTCGTTGATGAGGTTGATTCGTTGGCGAGGTTAATTTGTTGGCGTGACATCTCCATAAATTTTTTAGACGCCGGTCTTCTGTGATATCTCCATATACTTTTTTGACGTCGGTCTTCTTTTCGTCATATCGAAGGCACGGTTAGTGGGTGATGGGAATTGCTAGTTGCTAGAGTTGCTGGAGTTGCTAGGGGGAACAAGTTATATTCTATAAATAATACTATACAATTATCTATTAATAACCTAGTGTTGTAGAGAATTACAGGAATAACTCCAGAACAGAATTAACTTAATGTTTCATACCGATATCCGTTTTTTTTTAAATTAATTATCTGATGATTGTTTAATTGTTTTATTTATTTTTGTCCCGTTTACGATGGAGGTTCGCAGGTGATAACGATTGTGACATGGAATGGATTGTATCAGTTTTCCATGGATTGTATTAAACTTACGGTACGATTAAAATCTCATACTTGGGATTGTTTCACTTCAACTTTATGTACTTTGACGGCCTGATATTGAGCTAAAAGTCGTCTAACATACTTGTTGCATATTTTATATCTGAAAGTATATTTTAAAAATTAGTTATAAAATCTGTCATTGCATCTTTTATATAGTGGAATTCACACATATAACTACATACTAGGTACGAAAAGTTACTTTTTTTAGATCTCAAAATTCTGCTGAACCTCAATTTCAAAAATTGTACTAGTAAATAATATGCTACTTACTTGATATATGAAAAATTAAATTCAAGGGGATTTACCTGATTATAGTTGTACTCGAAGACTGGAATATTGTTCGTCCGTGAATCAAATAATTTAAGCATGAGATTATTTGTCTCATGCAACTATTCACTATTTTAATTAGAATATTCAATATTATAATTTAACCTCACTTTGAATTTACGCAGTTGACAATTAACATATGAACACAAAGCGCTTCAAACTCCTCATCTGTATCACTTAAAATATTAGTGTTAAATTGGTGGTAGATCAAAAATTAAAAAAAAAAGAACGAGAGCCATGGAGCTCGGTCTAATCGACTTAGTAGCAACTCCGGTCCAGTCTATAATAAATAATTTTTGATGAAATGAAGTATGCCATTCGAAAGTCTTTCAATAATTTGAAAGTTTCACTTCTATGTCTTATTACATAGGAGTATTTTTTAAATTTTTAATTATTATTCTGTTTTTTATTGAAATGGATATAAAAACATATGTTCTTCTTGGTCAAATAATCCACACTTTAATATGGTTCTATCTGATGGATCAGATGTGTAATTTTTATGCTAAACATTTCTGCAAATATGCGCAAATCATTATTGGGTTATTAACTATATACTTGCTCAAATATTATCTGAAATGTATGGAAATGGTTCTTACAATGGGTCACTTCTTATATACAATAATCAAATTAATAATAAAGCCGTCGAAGAATGTTGTATCATTCGTACGGACCGATTTTATAGAAGACCTCGAAGATTGTGAGGAGATAAATCTTTCTGAATGATTCAATATTATAAATTTTATTCAGATATTTGAATTTTATATTATTTAATTTTATATAAAATTTTATTAAAAATTTTAAATTCATTAAATTAATATAATTTATTAATTTAATTTTGATTTCTATTAACATTTACACTTTTGTTTACATGAATTAAATATTGCTGATATTATATGTTATAAAGAGAAGTTTTTTTATTTGCAAAGGATTTATATGTTTACTTTACTCAAGTATTTATTAAGACATTTCCTAGGTAAGGATTAATTAGTTTAATGTTCATTCTACAATATTTCCTCTCATAGTGGCGGATCCAGAATTTCTAAAAGGGGGGGCGCGGTCCAAAATTTTTATCCTGTTAGCCTAAACAAACCTTAACTTATTTACTTATACTACATGCAGCACGTATATATAGTACTCCTCGGTGGGGGAGGGGGGGGGCTGGACCCGAACCTTCGTAGATCCGCCACTGCTCTCAATAGTTCACTCCAGATTTGTTAAGTCTATGATATTCTATAAGTTTCTCATTTAGGTAAATCTCGTTTTAATACTTTGTGGCATCGGCATAGGTAACGGGATGTAGAGGGAGTTATGGAGTTTCACACAACAAAACTTCTCAAAACATTTAATTAACTCCCTTAAAACATCTTTGAGGTACACAATTTACAATATTGAATTAAGTTAAGAAATATTCGTGTGTTTACTATTTCTCTTTCTTTAACATATATAATTGTTGGCATTCATTTTATCATCTTTCATCTTTTATGTCTTCAAAAGAAATTGATCTGAGAATGTACCATGCGATTTATTTCTCTCTACCTTATATATCCGCTACATGTAATTACAAACTTTGAAATAAGACTGCTTTCTAAGAACCATATACCGATAAGTGACTTAAACATTAATAAGTCAAAACGTATCGGCTTAAACTACTACAGTATGCTTACAGCAATAAGTGCTGTTGTAATTTACTTATGAATCTGAACAAAGGATAACATAAAGTTGAGATATTTGTTACGTTACATGCATATAATGAAATATAAGTTGCAATCAAAACTTATTGTGTATCATCAGATATATTAGCAATTCGTCGAACAAGGTTATTATATGATGAAGAGATGAACTACATCTGTCTTGCAAAACTATTTCTTTTATTTATAATCTACTTTTTATACTTGAAAATAAAAATATTTACTAAAAAGAACATCATGTTCGAAGAACTAATAAGAAAAGTCGTATACAGGCTGTTTTATTAATAGTTGTCCATAGAATAATTGGAGAATGTTTTCCTAAAACGCTTTGATAAAATATACCTCCTAGCTAAGGTATAGGCTGTTTATTTAGGTTGTCTAACAAAATGTATTTGAACTATGTGCAACATAAAATAAAAATAATTAACAATATTGTCACTTTATAAGGAGGCTTCTTGTATCCAACGTGACATGGGTGAGAGGGGCTTTTTATATGAGTTAGCAGTAGTAATCCCCTGCTCACAATTATAGGTACCTGACTCCTTCGTTATTTTTTAAAGATAGCACTTTAGTATAGCTACTTCTAGTAAAGTTTATTAGTTGAATAATTAATGCGGGACTATCTAATCTAAATTCCCCAGTTAGCCCCACTTAATTTAGAATAAAACACTAGGCTGGACGATCGCTAAGGTGGACGTACCGTTTTACAATTGTGGCTCTTGCGGCTGAGTAATTATTGGTAACGTCAATCTTTAACGATAGTCATAAGCCTTAATAATTCAGGCAGCAGAAATAAATTATTAAACTTAATTAAATTGTATTGGTCGTTAAAAATGTTTACATGTAGTACAGTGACATGCTCATTGATTCCCATACGTAAAATAAAGTTATCAATGCTTTGCAATTAATAAAATAAATCAAAACTTGAATAAAAGTGACTTTATGATTTGTTCAGTTACGTGAAATAAATGTTAAACTAGGTACTTACAGATTTTGCCGCCGTACACAAACTATTTATTTATTATTTTAGAGTAACGCACCATTATCTTATTTCTTTATTTATATTTATTTTAGCTTTACCTTGATCAACGAACTTGTTACTAATTAAACTGGACTTTACTCTAATCATCAAAATTATACTCAAGTTTATTTATCTGAATTTTTTCGGAAAATATTAATACTCTAGCTTAGCCGAATCCATTAATCAATTTATGATCACACTTTAATTAGACATGACTTTTATTTTTGATTTTATTCCGGATTACTATTTCGCTACTTAGTTGGGCATTATGACATTCGGCGGATGCCCAAATATACTATCCCTCTACTTTAACTGGGCATCTTTTTTATACATACTGATCCCCTTACACTTATCGATATGAATATCCCTTCAACTTATCCCCTCTTCTGCTAAAATACATTTTGTCAATGTATTCCACTTAAGTGTCTATACTGCTGTCAGGTTAATTATCTTTGATCGTAATTGAGGTCAAACAAATTAGATGTGCTTCTGGTACCTATACTAATATTCCCCACACAGCGTCTATTCATATTATTATCAATCAATTACTAATTAAATTAATTTGGTCCCTTACAGACTGACATAGCGCATTTCTGCTATCGATTACTGGGTTCGCGGGTAGTGTTAACACATCATACACTCAATTTAATGTTATTACACCGCCCCTGACTTTCTTTAAGCCGTACCTCTAAAATATTCATTTCTTCCAATAATTTGAACGCTAAACACCTCGGAAATAATATCTTTCCGTCGGAACTTAATCTATTTCTATACTGTAATTCTAAACTAATTAAGATGCTTTTAAAATGCATTCACGCTATAATTTACTTCATAAATAGAAGCTTGAATGACTCTCTAAATATTAATTACTACATATCGGGCTTTCAACTAGCATACAACATGTTTACTGTTAACAACACTTCACAAGGTTTATGCGTCCTGAATTTCTAGTATCTTTTATAAGTATTGCATGTTCGATCTTCCTAATCTCAAATTTAACAGGAACGTGGACAAATATCCACGTTACAATACATATTAGTAAAAAGCAGAAGTAAGGATGATTGTGAAACTTTTTTATGTTTTGACATCCATCAAACTTTGTCGGATGGTCTTTAAGTACGGGATATATACAGAAAAATAACAAACATAAAAAGTAACTTCTTATCTAAGAAGTGAACAGTTGAAAAAGATTCTTACAAAGAAATTCCGAAATATAACTTAAACAGCTGTAAGGTATTGTCACGTACGGAAAATAATGGGTTGAATTAACACATTTTTGCCTGAATTAAATTATATGTCAAATCAACAAAATGTAAATAAAGTTTCTTCTTTAAGAAAAAAGAAAATGTCCTTTTTTCTTAAATTTAATAATATCTCAGCTGATTTTTTTTATGATCCAAAAATGGAACACTAGGAGAATAAAGAGCATAGAATGGAAATCTATATAATAAAAATGAATTGCCGTTCGTGTTGATAAGCGCATAACTTGAGAACGGTTGGATCGATTTGGCTAATTTCTTGTTTAAAATATTTCTAACCAGTCGGATAAGGTTCTTGCGGAGAGAAAAATTGGAAAAGTTGGCCGGAAAATTGGAAAATTCCCGAAAAATTGGTTGGTAAGTGCATCACTTGGGGACGGCTGGATCGATTTGGCAAAATTATTTTTAGAAATATTCCTAACACTCCGAGTAAGGTTCTTACGGAAAGAAAAATTAGAAAATTGCCCGGAAATTGGAAAATTAAATGTGGAATAATCTATATCAAAATGAATGTTGGCATATATATATTGGTATAACGTTAATAGAGTTCAACATCGTTAGATCAATCATAATCAAAAATGGCACATATATGTATTTTTTCAGAGAAAAGGTTCTGAAGCTATCCACATTGTTGTAACTCGCCACTAGCTCGCCCTGCAGTACATCAAGTTCTACTCCGTTCAACCGATCGCCATGAATAAAAAAAATAAAATATATATATATATATAACTCGCCACTAGATGGCGCAGAAGAACGCGGCCATAGACCGCGGCAATCAGGGCATGTCACTGGCCGCGGCAAAGCCCCGCCTATTAGACCACATCGTCGGACGCCGAAAAGCCGCGGCAACTAGACCTTGTCGCTGAGCGCGACAAAACCGCGGCAATTAGGTATGTCGCTGACCGCGTCAAAGCCGCGACTATTAGGACATGTCACTGGTCGGGACAAAGCCGCGGAAATTAGGCGTGTCGCTGGCCGCGGGCACGGCAATGCGGACAGCGGGGCTGTCGAAGCCGTAGGCAAAGATGAGGACCGGGTGGGGGCAAAACATCGTTTGCCGGGTCTGCTAGTTCTGAATATATTCTTGTTACTAATTTCATTCAAATCTAAAAACTTATAAATGAATAAATCGCTTAACTCAAAATAAATTATTTTATGAATATATTGAATAAACATAATATTGAGTTTTATTATTTTTTCTGTTAGGCTGACCCAATTTAATACTGAATTACTGTATCCGTAACTTATTTCCTCTGTATAATTAACTATGAACACTATATCGACTGCATAACTTAGTCATCTATCTTTTTTAGTGCCAATCCTCCTGTCTGTTCCTTTTTAGAACCTCTTCTAGGTTGTGGTCTCCTTTTCTGACAGTATCCTATTTATTCCTCATTGCATCTTTTATTTGTCTATTCATTACCCACAAAAATAGTATACATTTTATTCCAAAGTGTTATACCCATATAATTACCCACATCAGTTTGGTAGCTCTCTTCTTTTAATCTTGGTTCTATTTTTCCTTGGTTGCGTCATATTCTGGGCGTGATGCATTTTCTGGTCTTAACTCTTTTCCAACCATATTATCTTATTTCATCGGTGACATGCAAATATTTTAAACAATGAGCCCCCGAAGCAACCTCGGTGCAGGCCCCCGGCCCATGCCCAATCTACACTCAAATTGCGCGCTAAACGCAATAGTGTGTAACGTCATCACTGGCCTAAATGACATATGAACTGAGCAAATTGAGTAAAACGTGTTCGTGAAACCGCCCCGAAGCATTCGCCAATATTTTAATACATTCTATCAACTATGTAATCGGAATGGAGAACGCTTCGGCCTTACTGAGCAAAAGTGTTCGAGAATTGATACTGAAGCATTCGCCAATATTTTAATACATTCTATCAAGTATGTAATCAGAATCGTGAATGCGTCGGACCGTACTGAGCCAAAAGTGTTTGAGAATCGGTTATTTTTCTTTATTTCGACACCCATGTATACCAAATTTCATGATTACGCTGAAAGCGTAAAAATGAAAGAAAAATGAGATGTGAAACACTAAATATAGACAAAAACACTAAACTCTAAAAATGTTTAAACTTTGTGTAATTTGTTTATATTGTCACCAATGTTTTCTCTATTTAAAAATAAATCACCGCTCATACATGAGGCTAATATTTATTTTTCCTATTTCTTTACGTCGGTTTACTCTTAACTAGGTGGCAGTAGTATTCAGGTGTTAGGCGACAGTTTGCAAACGAAATTCTTGGAAAGGATCACACTTTGTCATTTTACCGAACTTTCATACGCAAAGTAATAAGGAGTAGTTTAAAGGCACGTTCGTACTACGTGTAAACAAATCGAAAAGAAAAGAGTTCGAAATTGTGTTTAGTAGATTTTTATTACGACATTTTATTACATTTGCAACACCTCAGACTTATAAAAAAATATTCTGATATAAAACGTTTCACAAATCGAATAAAAAATTCTAAAATCACAACGGAAATTCATAAACAGTATTTTAGATAGTAGTTTTTATTTTTCGAATATTAGGAAATTTGCAATTCATTTCCGGTCGAGATGGCGACATTTTGACATTCACTCCAGATCAGGTAGATTGGCATAATCTATTGGTTCTGTAGAGTCTCGTGAAACTTTTAATATATCATTTTAGACTGGAACCTAAAGAATATCTATTGGTTGCGTAAAGCCTAACAGTGGTTGAAAGTCGGCGTGTCGAATAGATATTCACAAAATTACTTGACCTGGCACGAAATGTGAAAAAAGCCCGCCCAGAAAACCTAATTTTTAAAGCGATGAGGACGACAATAATCCAGTTATTAAATGCCGAAATACAAACGGAAATGATGATTTGCCAAGTACGAGTACAAGAAAGTGTTAAAAAGCAATATGTTCTAAGTGACAAAGAATTTTACCCGACTTTTTGGAGGAAGTGGAATTACTAAATCAAAAATGAAAGACTACCTGAAGGGAAAATCTTGCGTTGAAGTACTTGAAATGATATGGGACGAAATCGTGACATACGGTGTTCAGTTTAATAGACACGGATTTACATTATCGTTGGACTGCTTCAGAAAATTTCTCCGCTTCTTATTATTTACCGGCTATCATTCGTTGTCCCAGGAGCAATTATAATGGAGTGAAGACAAGGACATTAACATGGGAATTGTAAGAGAATGCATATATAGAAATCGTTATTTGGAAATCAAAAGATTCAGAGAGGGATTCTCGAAGTGACTCGGTTTACTGTAATCAATGCTAAGATGAGCATTACCGAATGCGAATAAGAGTATTACCGCCATGTACGGATGATCGACATAAACTCATCTTACACAGGATGTCCGAACGCCATGGCGAATTTGAAAACCAAACCTAATATTTCAAAATAGGTATCATATAACCCTATGACATACAGACACATAAGATCAATGGTAATCCTGATCTTATTTTATTTACATTCGCAAATTCTCAAAATAGTTTTATATAAATTACAAAAAATATATTAAAATTTAGAATCACTAAATGTATTTGTATTTTAATTTTCAAATGTTACTGAGTACATCACTGATGCATTCAGTGCTGAATGTAGTCCTGTCCTATAATCCTGTTTAGTGTCAAACAATTCTGCTATGCTCAAACAATTCCAGCTACTTCAATTTATGTTGCAACAATGATGTTTTCATAGTAACGATTCTAACGAACCCTCTATTAGACTTTAACGACATCTGCATTTCAACTGTGTTTTGCTAGGGTGTTTAACGAGTGTCTACAAACATAATCTCATTATATTGTACGAGGAACATACATACGTGTTAAATAGAATTAATTTGTATACAACGTATCGTTTTTATTGTATTGCGATTTTTATTCTCATTGGAATTTTAAATTTCGGGTCGAATTTTTGTGGGCAAGGGGCGCGCGTAACACTAACAAGGAAAAAAGCACTTATGTAATTTTTATTATATGGTATAATGTAATAATAAAACTGCTCGTATTATGTTTATTATAAATTATGTTTATTATGAAATTTTAAACTTGGTGCAATTTTTCCTGTTGTACTTGACAGTCAATCCCCTGTGACAGTTCAATAATATGACGACAGTTCACTATTAAGAAAAGTAGAATGCTATTCTACAAAAAAATTATTGTTAAATACTACTTAAAAATGGTGAAAGTTTGGCTGTCACAATTCGCAAATTGCGACCAATTTTGGAAGACAAAATGTTCCAAGTACTTCAAGTGTGAAGAGAATAACTGAAAAATTCAAGTGGTCTGGTTTTGAGCTACTTTCCAAAGCGACATCGATGGGTGTGTTTCTTAACTTGTTGTCGTCCTAGTTGAATTACAATGCCTCCTTTCCAATGTCTCTGTAATACTCACACACAATTTAAATCTTTAAAGTAACGGCTAAGAACAATTTTGAAATTTGTCTCACTTACTATGGGACATCCTTAGCTCTGAATAGTCTGTGCGTTGAACTCTAAAAAGGCTTCTGATTTATTACTTCACAATTGGAGATATATGTATGGAACCTAATAAAATGAATAATATAAATAACGTTCGACCTTCTTATAAATACGTTCGACCAGATCGCAATAACTGTCTGTGGTACAATTTACCATTTTCGGAGAATAAAAAGGTTGTCCGTAGAGAGATACAGGTTGTCAAATATTTTAAATCGAAGCTACCCCAAATCTGAAACTTTACAATGGATCAGTTTTTTCCCAACGATTTATCTAATATTTTTTCCGCGTGCGATAACAAAAATGCTCAAAACGTGGAGCCATAACGCTATAGATAACATTATCAGCGTAATCCACTTATTTGAAACAGGGTCTAAAGTGTGTAAACGCTGATGGCTCACTTATTAAAGCTCAGTGGGTAGGAGCTAAATGTACGGACCGTCTCAAAAGTCTAGCAAATGCAGTAAGGACATGTAGCATTAAAAATGTAGATAGAGCAAAACACATGGCTGAAAAACAGAGCTTTCGAGGGTCACAACTTAGTAGGTACAGAAATTCATCAAAACAATCCAAAAGCGAACGCATGGTTGTACGATCCCACACTTTGAAAACCATGCAGGCAAATAACTGCCTTAAAAATGCGTACCAAAATAGATACTAACCCCACTACGCTCGCGTTGAGATCGCGAGAAGAAGCGATAGAAACCGATGGAATAGATTTATTCTACCAATCTGTCCCGCAAAGATATAGGAATTTGTGTGCCTAATACATACAATAATATTTACGATTACACTGGATAACTACAAAGAATTAATTGTTCTCGTTTAATTTACATATCAATAGCTTAATTTACTATATTAAATGTATCTAAAGTGATAGATTATTTCCACGTTACAGTAAATTTTTAGTTACTTTGACACCAAAGAAGTAATTGTCTTAAGAAATCACATAAACTTAAAAAAAACACTTGCATAATATAAAACATTAACTATTGCGAACCAAGTCTTTAGTATCTATTCTGTTTCACACGAGGGAAAACTAAGAATCAAGAGGTGTAGCGAAGAATGAGGAGAACTGGTTGGAAGACGGTGACATTTATACCTTCTGCTTTCCTAAAATCCTTATTTATATGCGTCAAAATCGGGTTGGCATCTCATTGCAAACTTTCCACGTCTTGTCTGTAGATATATCCTAAGCGCAAAATTTTGAAGAACCGAATGTCTTACTTAATTTGAACACACAAAATTGATTATAATTATAACGCAAAATTGTCGAACCACGTTAAGGATCTATTTATTTATGTTTCGCCACAAAGAGTACGTACATTTTGATTAAAAATAAATCGCTCCGTCCGATCACCACTTGATGTTTGCAACCAATAATGACACCTTAGATTTTTGAAACCTGTAATATGTACAAGCAAAAGAAAACTATCGGATGAAAAGAACACGTATTTCATAAATACTAAAGATGGTTTCAAAATTGAATATGGTTATTGTAAAGAACGATATAGAGTAAATGAGTACCCAGCTGAGATATATTCACTATAAAATGCCCGGCGTCTCCACCAACTTGTATTTTGTGACCGGGGTGAGATTTTACTAGACAAATAAATCTCACTTTATTGAATTAACCCACCCAGCTATAAAAAGGGTAGGAAAGAAAATATGTCGTGAATTTATTTATTTCAATATAACTTAGTCAATTTTTTAATAAACACAAAATAATAAAATTATTTCTTGGGAAATAAAATAATTAACAAGAAACAATAAGCAGATAATTAGTAAATAGGTTTTACATTTGTTAAAATTAGTGACAAGAATGAAATTAGAAATTACTTTATTTGAGAGTTTCAAAATAGTCAATAAAAATTAATACAATTAAAACTTACATTTGAGGTGCAGACAACACTATACTATATTTTTTATATTATTTTGATTATAATGGATTCTGAATTAATATAATATTATTATTTGTATCTTTGACAAAATAACCCCACCCGGGATTCGAACCCGAGTCTCTCAATTTCAGGTTGAGTATTCTATCCATTTAAACTAGCGGGGTGCTAATTGCAAAGAACAAACAATCTCTATATGTGTTAAATGCTCGTGAATGTCGTTTACGATATGTTTCTATTTTAAGCAAGAATTGCAGAACACGACTGCTGTCAGCTCGCTAATCGTGCGTCTTTCGAGCAGGTGGCTGATATTAATATATTAATTTCTATTTAATGCTGTATGTAATCCAGCCGGCCATAAATCAATGTATAAAGTTAATGAGCACAACTCAGAATAATATATAAGTTAATATAATGGATTTGAAAATAATATACAATAATTATTTGTGTCTTTGAAAAAATAACTCCACTCGAGATTCCAACCAGAGTCTCTCAATTTCCGGGCCAGTGTTCTATCCATTTAATCTAGCGGGGTAATAATTTCAAAGAACAATCTCTATATGTTTGTTTGTTTGAAATTATCACCACGCTAGTTAAAATGGATAGAACACTCAACCGGAAATTGAGAGACTCGGGTTCTAATCCCGAGTGAGGTTACTTTTTCAAAAACACAAATAATAATTGTATATTAATTTCGAATCCATTATATTAAATTATATATTATTCTAAGTTGTGCTCATTAACTTTATACATTGATTTATGGCCGGCTGGATTACATACAGCATTAAATAGAAATTAATATATTAATATCAGCCACCAGCTCGACATACGCACGATTAGCGAGCTGATAGCAGTCGTATTCTGCAATTCTTGCTTAAAATAGAAACATATCGTAAACGACATTCACGAGCATTTAACACATTTAGAGATTATTTGTTCTTTGCCATTAGCACCCCGCTGTTTAAATGGATAGAATACTCGCCCGGAAATTGAGAGACACGGGTTCGAATCACGAGTGGGGTTATTTTGTCAAAGATACAAATAATAATTGTATATGAATTCAGAATCCATCATTGATTATTTTTAATTAAAACTAATTCAACAATCAACTGGATTAAAAAACTGTTTTTATATTGTTACTTCCCCTACATCGGCTGTCGACCACGAGCCACTTGCTAAGAGCTGCTCCTACAATTCTAAAAGATTCCCTTCTAATTTTCTTCCCCTTAAATTATCGCTAAGTAATTGCCTACTCTGGCTTCAGCTGTCATAGAACAACTTATAGCTTAATGTACCACTGCTTAACTTGCCGACTACATCATGTCTTCGACAGAACTCCTTTTTCGATAGAAGCCAAAATACGTTCTTATTTGCTTTATTTTCATTTTCTTCGTGTCACTCAACGATGCGTTAGACCGCGATAAAAATAAAACTAGATATATAAAGAAATGTAGAAAGCAATTGTGTTGCTTACAAAATATTCACGTCCTTGTGTTGTCTTGGCTTCTCTTAGCTATCTCTCTTCTTCATCAGCGCAATTCGCGACACAGATTCTGCCCAGTTTCCACCACAGTACGGACTCGGGGACATTCACCATTCCCAGTACATATTTCATTTAACATATTTAAGTATTTGTGAATGCTTAGGGTCGGTTCAGGTTATATTCATCATTTCACACACCTTTTCGAATAGAATGTATTAAAATATTGGCCAATTCTTCTACGCCTCATATAATATAGGTGTGTTGAATGCAAACAAGAGTAGTTAATATAAATATAAAAATACATTTAATATAAAAGAATTTTTATTCTAAAAAATTAACTATAACTAGATTCTACCAGAGTCGGTTTAAAAAAATAATTATCTAAAAATGTCCGGAACGCACAAACAATTTATATAAATAAAATGTGAATTTGTCATTGACAGTTCGTTCAATTTGACAGATGTCATATGAAAAATTGTGGTTGAAATAAGTATATGCTACATATATGCTACGTCGTCGTCGGCATCACGTGGATGCGTGACGGAGACACGTTCGCAGATCTTCACCTAGTACCGTCGTGAATGTAAACAAACATTATGACGCCGCGTTTTGAGGTTATTTATTAATATTAGCGCGAAATTATAATATTGGTAAAGTCTGGGCCGGAGGTTTGCCCCAGCTACTGCATCGAGAGCTCATCGTTCATAGATCTTAGCATATCACCGTGCTGATAAGAATGTTATTAATATTAGTGCGAAACTTGAAATGCATACCGGGAATGCAGAGTTCTGCGTCGTACTCATAGAATTTGTTTTCCTTATAACCCAAATAAATAAATTAGCGAAAACTAAAACTAAATAAATTAGCCCTATCTCCATACGACGACAAAAAAATTATTTGTGCAGATGGCATCAAAACTTTGGCTTGGGGTCATCAAAATATCCCATCAAACGAATCAACTAAGAACTCTGGACATATATGTATCGGGTAGGTCATACACATAGCTGTACATGTAGCTTTTACTTTTTTTACTTCTAAATCTCTATTTCCCTATCCTATTATTCAACTTAATTTTGTAAAGAATCTCAATTCTCCCATTTTATTAAAATTTTTAAAAAGAAATCATCTACTATGAGAATTAATATAAATTTGTACATCTGTATTAGCCACATACATTATGATGTAGCGTTTTGAAGTTATGTTTATTAATATCGCTAAATTTAGTTCTGCATCAGGGACTGCATCGAGAGCTCATAGTTCATAGATCTTCGTATATCACCGTGTTGATAAGAATGTATATAAACATTTTGACGCCAAGTTTATTAATATTAGGCGAAACTTGAGATACATATCGTTAATGAAGCAGTTCTGCGTCGTAGCCATAGAATTTGTTCTGATTACAATCAAAATAAATAAGCAATAACTAAACCTAAATAAATTAGCACTATCTCCATATGATGACAAAAGACGTATTTATGCAGATGGCATTAAAGCTTTGGGTTGGGGTCATAAAGATATCTGATCAAACGAATCAACCGAGTAGTCTGGATATGTACCGGGGTAGCACATATACATAGCTGCAGATGTAACTTTTACTAATTTTCTAATTCCCTATTATATTTTTCAACTTAATTTTGTAAAGAATCTCAATTCTCCCCACATTTTATTGAAATTTTATATAAATTTGTCCATTGATAAGGCCGTGTCCGGAGGTCTGCACCAGCGACTGGGAGCTCATCGTTCATAGATCTTCATACATCACCGTGCTGATAAGATTGTATATAAACTTTTTGATGGCGCATTTATTAATATTACTGCGATATTTGAAATACCTGCCGGTAATGAGGGTTCTGCGTTGTAGCCATAGAATTTGTTCTGGTTACAACCCTATGGAATTGGACTATTCTCTGCCTCTCGATGAAACTAGTTTCGTTCGGTAACAGTATGCAGTAAAGGTATTATTCGCGTCAATCAAAATTAAGCATCGACATAAAATCATGTTAGACTGCAACACTTAAGTAAATGCTCTCTTCCTTTTTCTAACGTTATACATATAATTTACATACTAAGATGAATTCAGCTATTAATAAGTTTAATTACTAAGTTGATTGTTGATAACGATGCTTAAATAATTAAAATATCCTAGAATGCATTGAAAGCACGTAAAGTAGATATAGTAAAACGAAATTAAAATGATGCCTATTTTCCATTTTACAATAGCATAAAAAACTTTATCAAAGATGAAGTACTATTCTTTAATAAAGCATTTATAAAAGATTCAAATATTTTCAAGAATCTGGGAGATAATGTCCCTAGTACGTCAAGGAATAACAAAACTATTTACTAAATTAATTATATCCTATACACTAATCACATAATTACTATTACGGAGATTTCCGAAGAAAGTGACGTTATTTTATTTATCCAAGGAATTATTTCTTCTCTTAAATAGAAGAAAAGCAGGTTCATTTCTCTGTATAAAACAATATTAACAAAGCACTGCTATTAATACATAGTTCAAATTTTCTAAACATCCTAAGCTATTTAGTCAACTATTTCACCTGCAAAGCAGTTTGTTTTAGATTTTCCCTGTTCCTTAGCTTTACTCAACAGATTTTCCAAGACACGTTGGACGTGTATATGAGCAAAATACTTGCAAGAAATATTTATTACAAAGTATCTAGTGTAAAACAACAACCTGGAAAGCTTCTGAAATTATGTTTTATATGTATTAAAGCTCGAAAAGAGCTTCCTAAGAACTTTAGTAGCTTCGGTCGTGAGAAGAAAATATTTGGCAGTGCTGTTTCACTATATTAAGATTAATAGTTATTTTAAACTGGTAAATATGTAATTAGTTTCGTTACATGCCATTCCCTAAAGAACTAAGATGGAAAATGAGTTTGTTTACTTTTTCGTCTGCATGCAAATGTTAACTTGTAATTAAAAGAAAATTTAATAAAAATCTTTCAAACTACATCACGTTTTCAAATTGTATCTCACAGGTTTATTTAGAAGAATGATCTCAGACATTTCTAAAATTGAAACTCATGTTTTATTTATAATTTATTAACAATTACTTTTAAATTGGGATAATGTCGGATTTGTAGATTAACCGGACATAGAGATGTAAAAATGTAAAAAATAGAAGAAACATAAATAGCCCTAGAAATCTACGCGAAATTATGCTGCGAAGATGAAGATTCCTAGAATGCTCTGGAGTCATACAAAAGTGATGAAGAAAATGCTTCGCAGAAATGCACAGCATTTTGGTTGACTAATCGAAGAAAGAGTTTAGGACAGATTTGTTCAACAGGTGGCCCATAGGCAACATGTGGCTCAAAGCCGGCACCAATGCTGCCCAACGGTCACACGTAATAAATTCGGTAAATCGATCGTAGCAAATCCGTATGTTTCGCAAAATTTTGGTAGATTTTTTTACATTATTTTGGCCAATATTTAATGTCTTTCCTAACAAAGCAAACTCATATTTTTCATACTTACGTGACCCAATAATTAAGCTTTCACAATTAAATAGAACTACATATTAGATGTATCTACATGTAATAAAATAAAATTTGATACCTCAAGTTTCTCTATCAACAATCAATTTAAAATACCTCTGAAAAACAAAGCCGATGAAGATTGAACATTGGGAAAAAATAATGTGTAAATTTGTAGGGTTGCGGGCAAAATTGTATTGTCATGTGACCGAGGATAATTAACTAAAAAAGCAAAAGGGGTAATCTCACAAATAAAATTGTTGCTGATAGAGAGATTTCGGTACAAAAGTATAAAGATTCTTTGTTTGGTGAGAGGTAAATATATATATATAGATATATATAATGCAACAAATATATTCAAATTCATCAGGTATACCAATTTACACCAAACCCTAAATAAATTAGCACTATCTCCATACAACGATAAAGATTTATTTGTGCAGATGGCATTAAAACTATGACCTCGATTCATAAAGATATCCCAGCAAACGAATCAACCGAGTAGTTTGGACATATATGTATCGGGGTAGCTCAGGCACATAGCTGCACATGTACCTTTTATTTTTTTATATAAATCTAATTCTAATTCTCTAAATCTGGAATTAATATAAACTTATACATCTGTTTTAGCCATATACGATTAAGCGCATACGCTGAAAATCAACATGCGACATAGAATTGTGTCTAATTTGATCACCTTAGCTGGATGATACTTAAATAGATATACAAAAGCAGATTAGAAATGTTCAATGACTTACGTCAATCGATAAAATGTTCAATCACGCACTACAATAAGTATATATTGCAAGACGTATATGGAAAGTGAGATACATCCATTCAGATCAAACTAATAACGATGAAAATACCCTAATTCAAGATTATCAACAGAATCGGTCTAAAAACTATGAGAAAAATATTCAATTTGCTAATGACTTATCAAAAAAAAAAAAAAAAACAACGACCGGTGAATTTGATTATATAATTATATTTTTTAATGTAAACAATTTTAAATACATATTGCATTTAATATCAAAATGAAAATCATCGGTAGTTGGACATCAGATTTTAGCTATATAACAATAGCCGTATTGTTCGCACCGA
>WYDF02286268.1:0-11269 GCA_009867245.2 Adranes taylori
GGTTTGCAGTTTCCGCTTTTAGTGAGCATGCTCAGTAAGCTGTGTCATCAGCATACTTAAGTTAGGAGTAATTTTTGAACATACATCCGTACGTACACACAGCCAATGAAAAATACTTCTCTTTTAAATTTTGAGCAAGAAATTTTTTTAATTGAAATTGTTCCTCAAAACCCCCTCTTCGAACTACGTATTAACAATTTGCCGTGATTTGAATACAACCGACGTACTAAGGTAAAATAAAAAAAAATCTCAAAACATGAATTCTATATCTTTCTTATACCTATACCTAATTCGTACGTATATGGTATTTTCTTGTATGTACTTCGTACGTATATGGTAAATGAAAGATAAAAACAAAACAATAAAATAATTTATTTCAGGCATCACTTGATTCGGTTTTAAAGAAATTAAAACTTGGTGAGCATAAACGTGTATCATATAGTTTGGAAGAGGAAGGAGAAGAAAGTGAACCTTGTTCTACATTTTCCACAAGTAAATTATCAAATCTAACTGAAGTAACTGAAAAAAGGTATTCAACTTGAAAGAAAATTTTATCAATTTTATTAGGAAATCAACAGTGCTCCAACTTAAAATTTGTGTATTGTTAAAAAAAACGAGAATGAAAAACATGTGACTCGTTTCGACGCCACAAATTGTGTCATCATCAGACTGGAAAGAAGATTAAAATAGAGGAAATGAGGAAATGACACAATTTGTGGTGTCGAAACGAGTCACATACGTCTCATTATTGTTTTTTGAATATAACAAATATTTTGGAGTAGGAGCACTGTTGTTTTCCTAATTTAAACATTTACTCCAAAGCACTTGAACCTTTAATTGTATTTTTTTATCAAACTAAGTTTCACACTGTATAAATTATATAATTCTGAGTTGCTGCTATTTTTAAGAGATTTTTGAAAGTATACTTTTAATATCACTGGTTTGTCACGTGATACACAAATACATCAGAAGCCAGAGTTTTCAGCCTTTTTGCAACTTTGTCATCTCTTATTGCGGCTGCTTCTTGTACTCTTTTTCTTCCATTCAATGTGGTAACAGTTTTGTCACTGTCTACAGTCTAGCAAATATGCGCTTCCCCACGTCAAATAAAACATTTGGTTTTTCTTGGCGAACAGTTGCTACCCTCATTCCCATCCTTTACCGATCATCCATTTTCATCAATGTTAGTTTACTTGTAAAAAAAAGAATTATCTCTATGAAATTAACATTCCAGTTTTTAAATTTAGTACTGATTTTCGTTAATAAATATCAGTCAAGCAACTTCACAGAACATCTATATCGATTCCTTGTACTTGAAAACATGAGATACCTTACTGATGAGTATAACTGTCACATGAGCAGAAATATATACAAAATAAAATCGGTGTCGGCCATTTTGTAAAATAGCGTCTAAAACATCCGGTCCAGAATATGGTGATGTCTACACAATTTCCTTCGACTCTCCTATTAGGAATCGAGCGAAGTACATACACTTCACTCGATTCTGTCACTTCACTCGATTCTGTCTCGAGTACATTTCACTCGAATCGATTGAAGTACACTTCACTGATTTGGTTAGACAAATAAGTACTAAAATTTTTACGGGTCTCTAGAACAGGGACAGGAGTATTATATAAGTACATGTTAAAAGTTTACTTCTCATTTATAGGAGCCGCCAGTACACATACTGATAAATTTAAATTCCAGCGCTTTAACTTAATTTCGTTTTTCAGTTCAGCTGGACAAGAAAGTATGCAAGAACAGAAATTGCATTACTTAATGAAACTGAAAGAATTAGAAATCGAAGAGGAAGAAGTAGAAGGAATCGCACAAATTAGCGCTGAGAAAGAAACTGGGAAATCAGAATCATCGACATCTAGCACTGTTGGGGAAACAGAATCCATGCGCCAAGCGCAATTATATCTCCACAATCATAAAATATTTGGCTTTTTTCAGGTTTCTATATTAATTTTAAAACAAAATATTCTAAATATTTTTGTGTTTTTATCAATTATTTTCGAATTTCGAGCTCATGAAAATGGTTTGAATCGGAAATTACATTATCAACAAATATTAGTTTTTGTTCAGAACAAATGTTAGTTAAAAAATATCTGAGCGATATCAAGGAAGCTGAAAACGAGATATAATTAACATAAGAGACAGAGAGTAATTTTACAAACCACAGTTAAAAACGAATCATGAATTTCCAGATCTAAATTAATTTGAACTACTCCATATAATCGAAGGCTACAACAATTAAATCTTTTCGGATACCCAGAAATATCTATACATAAAAACGACGTACATACAAACTTATTAAGTACCCAAACAGATTCCATAGTAACAACAAACTTAATCAATGTTTTCGCATAACATTGATTAAGTACTATCTACCTACATAAAGGCACATAATGGTACTACCTACATAAAGGCACTAAATTAATGCACATACCTTCGTAAACCGCAGAGCACACATACAAGCTCATAGAGAAAGTGTTTGATAGAGAAAGTGCTTGTATGTACGTTTTTAGTTAGAGAAAAGCAAACGGCAATCGGATTATCTGTCTTAGAAAATATTTATATCTTATATAAAATATCTAGAATTAATCACATTTAGTTAGCCTTGGCGTTGTTGTTATCTGGTCGTAGTTGTAGTGTTGCGTCGTTGCTCTCGTCGTTGACTCGCTCCTATTTAATCGTTAACATCACTAAATCTAATCCATCGCAGCCCCACCTAACTACATCCCAATAATAGCATATCTACTCCAAACGTACCAACACAGCTTGCCATGTATTAATAGTCTATATGTCTGAAGATGGCCCAAAAGGGTTGAAACTATATTGTCACGTATTTTTTAGGGCGGAGGGTTGTTCTCTCCGATGTGACATGGGTGAGAGGGGACTTTTGATATGGGTTAGCGTAGCAATTCCCTGCTCACAATTATAGGTACTTGAATTCCTTTGTTATTTTATTAGATAGCACTTTAGTTTAGCTACTTCTAATCAAGTTAATAATTGAATAATTGATGCGGAACGATCTAATCTAAATCGCCTAGTTAACCCCACTTAATTTAGAATAAAACTCTAGGTCGGACCATCGCTAAGATGAAGTTAGAGTTAGAGTTACAGCTAAGGTGGAGTTAGAGGGGTACAGTTTTCTAATTGTGCCTTTTGTGGCCGAGTAAGTACAGGTGACGTCAATCCTTAACAATAGTCATAAGCTTTCAGGCAGCAGAAATGAAACAGTTATTCAACGTAATTAAATTGTACTGGTCGTTAAAACTGTTTACATACAATCCAGTTACATGCACATTCATTCCCATACGCAAAATAAAGTAATCAACGCTTTGCAATTAATAAAATCTATCAACACTTCAATAAAACTGACTATGATTTGTTCAGTGATATCAAAGAAATGTAAACTAGGTACTTAAAGATTTTGCCACTGGACACAAACTATTTATTTATTATTTTAGTGTAACGCACCATTATCTTAGCTTTACCTTGATAAACGAACTTGTTATTAATTAAACTCATCTTTATTCTATTCATGAAAATTATACTCAAATTAATTTATCGGAATTATTCCAAACAATATTAATGCTAAGTACCGAATCATAATAAAATACTTAATAAATTTATGATCACACTTTAATTAGACACGACTTTATTTTTTATTTAATTATTATTCTAATATTATTTTATACTGGATTATTATTTTGCTACTTAGTTCGACATTATAACGTTTGGCATACGCCCAAAGTTTTTCTCACTCTCCTAGAACTGGGCAAAGTTTTTACACATACTGATCCCCTTCCACGATATGCATATTTCTTGTCATTATTAATCTCATTAGCGCATTCTAGAATATGTTCTATAACACCTGGGTGACATCGGTCAATGGACTTTGTTCCCATTCATATCTTCTATGTACAATTAATTTATTTAAGATGTAATTAGTTAGAATAGGGTATAATCAATAACTAATATTTATCTTTGTACTTTGATCATAGAATAGATCTATCGTTACAGGATGACTGTCCGCTTATCTAGAATGCTATTTACAATGCTAAACCTTTTATGGCGTCTAGTTGTTTTACAGTATTCGTCTTATTTGTGAATACTTAATGTCCAATCGTTTTACATCAACCTAACTAGGAACATGGACAAATCTCCACGTTACAATATACTCACAATCTAACAATTGTACAATACGTGGAAAATTACAAAGTAAAATAGACATACAATTGATATTTCATCATCATGGATTACCATAGAATAATGCTTGGCTCAATCAATCAATTTGTAAGTTAATAAATATTTTAGTTTTTAATAGCTCATCTGCTGAGTGCAAGACCATATGATCCAATTGAATTTCTTCTTACCTTGTTGGATAAATGTCTATTTTATCGTTCTGGTGTTAGTCCACCTCCATTATTATATGAAAACTCGCACATCGAATGCTTATTTAATATGATGGACCGTATGAGAACTGGGTACATTGATCTAGAACAGTACCACAATGGTTTGTAAACAAATTGAATTCTAATGATAATAGCAATTGAGAGCTTGAAATATGAATATTATTTTAAAATAAATGTTTTTTTTAAGGTTTATTCACATTGGGCATCCATATACCTAGGAATGCAACAGTACAATTAGAGATTATCGATAATGAGGATGTGATTAGCAAAGCGACATTCGTAAATCAGGCAAATAATCTGTTGAGATGCCTTTTAGATGATATGTTGAGACCATGGCCTGAACAAAAGAAGAAAAAATGTTTAAAAATGCCGAAAGCACCTCCACCAACAGTGTATGAAATGTCTTTACATGGATAACAATTTTTTATAATATTTACAAATATATTGCGTATTTATAATTTAAGTTTTCATCGTTCATATACTGGACTACGGACCTATTAATTTGACTATATATTATGCAAATCAAAGGTTAGTTAGTTTACTGTTCATCATGGTATCTTCTACTAGTGTAGTAATTGTTCAAACCGTTCAACAATCAATTATCTCAGTACTAAAGCAGCAATCGATTAGTATGGCTCAAGTAACCCTACTGTTGCACATTTATGCAATATTCACACATTTATTTACTTCTCCTTTTTAAAGTACTATTCAATTACGATTTAGTGGAGGTAGTAAATAAAAAAATATATTTCGTGAGCGTATGGTTTTCAAAAACTTTATTATTATGAAATATATGAAGATTTAGAATTTTTGAATTCACTTTAATAATTAAAACAATTAATTACACTTTTGACTATCAATTTAATGAAAGAATTTAATACATCAAAATTAACTTAATATAATTTCTACGGCAAGGAAAACCGAGAATTATTTAAAAAACAATTAAATAAATCGAGTTGGAAAACTACGTATTAACGCTAATGATTCTAATAAAATAATGCTGAAAAATCTATAAGGAACCGACAACGTTCGCATACTTGATGAGCTCATAATGGAATGAAGCGCACACATATTCCCTTTTGTATATGAAGTGATATCATTTATGTATTGACCAATCAGAGCTCAGTAAAATACAACATAATCTAATATGGTATTCTAATTAAAAAACTAATATAAGGTGTTGTGGGGTACCTGGGGCTTGGGGAATTTACATCCATATCCATATTTACCTCCAGATAGCGGAATATATTTTAGCAGACTTTGTTGGTAACACACCATCAACAATCGATGCAATCTGAACTATAGAATTATCAATCCATTGCATCACGATTATGCTTTTATCCTAGTTGACATAGGAGCTAGTAAAATCCCTTTTTTCTATTTTTGTTTACTTTTTGGTGAGAGGACAATTTTCAGTTCATTTCTGACGAATTTTACGTGTGCAGCCATACCCAAGTTCAGTCATTCTTCTAAGAAGCAGTAAACCAGTAAAAAGATATCAATAAAAAAATTGTAATGACGATCTGCATAAAATTGTTTGAGTCTGTCTGCAAAGGTGGTTGCTACTGATGCTCCAAGACCAAAGTCCAAATTTTGAAGATGTGTTCCTTTTCCCTGATAAGGCTCTATAATTATTAAATATCGTTCGACGACTTTGTGTTCCCCGTTAAAAATTTTTTGTCATCTAATCTATAAAATATACATGAAGCGGTTTTATTTTTCAAACACTTACGTCTATATTATTATTAGTATTTTCTGTTAGTATTCTCTAGGATTATTTTCTGTTAAGGTCGGGATTATCTTCTGTTATTCATGGATAGTCGAATTCAAAAGTTCTTGGCAGTCTGTCGTGCGAAACAATTACCGGGTGGTTCATGGGTAGGCAACTATCGGACAGCGAAGCAAATATGGTATCAAATATGGTATCAAATATGGTATCATCAAATATTGTATCGTAGGCAAATATGAAAAGGAGATTTCATGGGGTGGGGTGAATTCATGGGGAGGTGAATTCATGGGGAGGTGAATTCATGAGGAGGTGAATTCATGGGACCGTGATTCATGTTAGGTTAATGTGAAGTTAGGTAAACCTAACCGAAAAACCGAAAATTCGCTTCGCTCCGCTGTCCGTCACCATAGGCAAACACGAGCACCGGGGGCTTCATGAGGAGGTGACTTCTTGGCTGTCGAATTCACCGGTATACTAGTCTTGGTTTGGTACTATATCCTGATATCATAAGGATGCCAACAACACTTTAATGTGATTTAGAGATACGTGAAACGTACTATTTGCATTATTTTCTTTAGCATATTCTCTTGACTGATCTCTGACATACTCAAAAATGTAGCTGTCCCAAAAAATTTCAAATAGATCATCAGGATTACTCAGATTGATGTCTTCTGTTGGTGTTGAAGTAACATTAGGCAACGCAGGGCTTGTAAGATCCCTGTTATTCCATTTTTTTTATTGTTATCTTCTTGCTTTTTCCTTGACTAATTTTTTCAACTTCACTTTCACTACAATCGCTTTCTATGCACTGCACTTTTCTTTTCTTTAGCCTGTTTCTATTTCCGCTTGGAGTTGCCTGTCCATGTTTTTCTTGTCAAAGTTTTTGCTATTAATAGATTCCGCTTCTTCAGAGGGTCCCATTTTCAGACTCATCATCACTTGTGTCATATACACGATTGGCATGCATTTGTAAAGATGCCTTAGCTGGAACACAGAGCATTTTTGACAAAACTTATTTGCAAGGTCAATGTCATCTTCATTATAGGATACATCAGAGTCATATATGGAGTCATGTGCGGGAGGTGTGATTTAAATGTCGGCTGCATCAAAGTTTTCTTCATTAATTTTGTCCAATAGAGGGTTAAGACGATCAGACATATATCGCTTTTTGTGTTACCTATAAACAAAAATTCCAATTGACTACACTTAAAACGCCAACTTTCAAATTCGGAACATACCTAAAAACGGAGGTTCCATATACATCCAAATCCTAACCTACCTTTTAAAAATAACTGAACCTCTCTAGAGATCATAATTGAACGTTAGCATCATAAAAGAAAACATAATTTTCAAAATTAACACACGCAATAACGTAGTGTTTATACCAGACAACAAGTGTTTATAACAAACAACAGTACGCAGATAACAATGTAGACGGATCAACTAACAAAACAGCTGGAAACTATTGAAAGATAGTTGAACTATATTTGAAGCGCTACCTATTAACCGGGGGCTAAATTAGACATTGTTTTAGACAAATTAGTCAACTCTTTTGCAATGATCCTTTAAGTCGTCAATTTCTTTACCACTAGCTCTACGTTCCTTATAAGAATATACACTTTCAAAATTTGCCAAAAATTCAATATTGTTCGCAAGTTCAAATAAATAATGTTGTTTAACGCACTATATTCACAAATTTTATTAACACAACGGCCAGTAAAATGTTATTCGTAAATATTTTGTTCAAATCGGTAATACGACTAAACCATTATAATCATAAATCGGGCATAACAGCAATAACAACGTATAACAAAATTAAAATGAAGTCGACCTTTAAAATTGGATCTTTCAAATTTGTACTTAATTGGACAACAACATGTTAAAATCCAAATCAAGAAATATAGAATAAGACAATGTGTCCTCAACCCTGTGTACACAAAGCGCTCAAAATGTTATATATTTGCCAAAATCTAAAATTCTCAAAATTTCTCAAATCATAATCTATCTTGTAAAATCCCAATAAAATCCACAAAATCCAAACATGAACAATATAATCTAAATCTACTTTCGATAAACTCCTTAGCCATCCCCCCCCCCTCCCCCACATAAATTTAGAAACCAAAAATCCATTAGATGCTACCTAATGGTAGCAAGATCTTACACAAGATCTTAGTAGCAAGATCTTACACTCATTACCAGACTCTTTAAAAAAAATTGTAAATGAAAAAGGTCTGTGAAGCAGTACAATCCAGCGTAACTGGGTCTCTAAGCCTGTGAAAAACGTTAATTAAATAACAAGTAAAGGAAAATATTAACTACTGAGGGTAGTTAATTTGAGCGTATGAGACTCTATTCAAATATATCTAGAAATTATATAGATTCAAAATCGAACCAGTATATTCTGAACCGGGTCATGTCTCGAAGAGAAGGTGCTACAGCATATTCTATGTATATATGTTTAGGAGTTTAGGAGACGTCCCACCCCGTAAAGATGTGCGCTGTAACTATTTTGTCGGTTCAAACAGTGATGTTCTCCATAATCGATTCAGTAGAAACTCTTTATTTTTTCTTCAGCAACTGACCGAATTCATCCCAAACTCATGATAGTGTATCAGTCAAGTTCGTAAAATTATCCCATCTCACAGTGAATTCTCCAAAACTCTCTTGATACGTCTAAATTTTCAAATTAGATGATACCAGGAGGTTGAATACTTTACGAGAAATTCCCTATGAGAACTTTCATTGATTTATTGTTTGAAGAGATTTATTGATCTATATAATACCAATATGGCGAAAGGATCTTAATTGTAAAGCATTTCAGGACCGTAAGATGTGGCCGTTAGTAAATTTTTCTTTATATACTCTTCCGGCCTGAAATTATCCACCAATCAACTTATTGGAACATATGCTACGTCATAGGTCCTAATTTCGAATTTATTAATATTTCCTAGGCTTCATAAGGGGCTATTTACTATTATCCTTCCCTTATATAATTTCATTTTGTAGTGTTTTCACTTTCCATTTCTATTTTGTTTTGTATTTTTCTCTAGATTTTATTGGAAAATTAAATTTATAACGCTTATGACGTCATAAAGACCAGCTGCATGTAGATTTTTAAACTTGAAATAACTGGTACTCTATTCGGATATCCATTTCTGCTCGCTTATTTTCGTGACTTTTCGATCTATGTCCGTTCTCGATCTATGTTGGTTTGAACTACTAAATGACTGTTCTTACTTAACCTATTCCAGAGATTGAAAAATAACAATAAACATTGGTTCTAATAAATACTTTATTTGTACAGTTTAACAACAGCGTACCGTACTTTTTAATAATTCCTAATTGTTTTTAATGAACTGTCTGCGTTTTAGCATTGCCATTAAAAGCCACTGAGTTTTATGAAAAGCTGGAACTTATGATAGTTCCTGATGGAGCCTTCCAAATAATGGATAATATTCATTAAGTCGTTATACTCTAGTAAATATTTTTTCCTCTATTTCTTCTAAGTATCCCTTAATCGAAGGGTAAGTACTACATCGAAGGGTAATCGAACGGTAAGCATTGTTTTGATTTTTAATATATTTGTAATTTAATTTGTTTAAACTTATTTATTTATTACATTTATTTACACTCCTTTCGTAACACTGAGATAAATTTTGTTACCAAAAGAGATAGTATAGTGTGCATATCTGAAAATGAGAAGAGTAATACAAATTTACTTAGATGGAAAGTTTTTTGCGTTAAATATCTGCTGACAATTGATATTTATACTTCCAAGATTTCACTCAGTTCTCACTCTTGTATATCTCTTTTAGTTTCCACTTTTTCGATATGCTTGCTTTGTTCTCAAAGACAATAAGTAAAAACGTTATCGTATTAAACGCGTATATCAAATCAAATAGGCGCCACTCAGTTCTTCCCCTAAAATACATTTCCTCAAACTTTATGTCTTACCCAACCGAACTCGTCTTTACACTCCAAATTGTCTCCTGTCTTGCGTGAACTACGAACCCTTGTGTTACCTTCTGTTCATTTTAAGAATATCCCTATCAAGTTGTTGTTTAGGATATTGTCCCTTATTTGCACTGTTGCCAAGGTTATTATGTATGCATTATGCTATATTTTTTATGTAGTGAATATAATTAATTAAAACACAAATTGGAATCATTTAAAATGGTATATATTGAATGTGTCGAATAATGACATAAGTAAAGTATATTATCGGATAACATATCTCAATTCAATTTATTAATTAAGGTAATAAGTAATCCTTTAATATGACATAAATATTCTAACCAAATTTTATTTCACTTCGAAAATAATATATAAATTGATGTACGAGAGACAAAATTATATGTTTAACTCCAATAAAGTGGAAAGCGCTCACACAACGCGGAATAGCTTATTCGCGGAAAGCCTACGTTATCACGACCTAATATGGAACAGTGAAAGCATAGCCCGTCTATGCCTTCCAAGAGACATTATTTCGTAGGCTTGAAGCTCTGCACGAGAAATTGCCGACATCATTCACACAGATACATGTGTTGTGGTTTTATCCTTCGTGCTTTACTTCCATAAAACTAGTCAATTTAGCATATGAATTATTCTCATTGGCTAGCATTGACTTGGGGTAGCTCTTGTTGCGATTTTTGCTTGCAATTTACTCTGATTGGAAAACAACTTATGCCTTCGTAGAATTTTAACAAGGAGATAATGCAATATTGATCCCTAAAATTTCCAATGGATCAAAAATGCATTTTCATTGGTAGTAGCTCTGCACTTTCTAAAAATTTTAGGAAAAACTTTTGACCAGGCCAACGCTTCTTTAGCTGCCGATTACACAGATGTGCCACTGACCACATACGATGCTCCTGAAATATACCCCTACCAGATATTTTCAAATAAAAGATCTTCACCATCGTGCTAATTCGAAGTCTTAATTCTTAATTACGACCATGTCTACTTTTCGGTCAGCGAGCATTATCGTAGCCGTCAGTTGATTTAATGCAAATAGCGTTGTAATAAATATTCATATAGTTAGTGGGCGTGGGGGGGGGGGGGGGGGGTCAAAAATTGTGGGAGAGAGGGAAGGGGGCGGGGGGGGGGGGAAAGGTTG
>WYDF02286289.1:0-16649 GCA_009867245.2 Adranes taylori
GGTTTATAATTAAATAGTATATTACATTTGTTTGAATTACATTTTGATTAGTCAATTTATATATTATATAAGCGAATAACTCATTGAATTGATAATTTATTAAGGAATTGCTTATTACAATCGTGAACAAATTAAATTAATGATAATTCGGTATTAAATTAATGATAATTCGGGAATTAAATATTGGTTTTCAAGTTTTTGAATAAGTGAAGTGTTTCAATAAAAAGTCTTTGAAATTTGCAATAAGCTAAATTTGAAGAGAACATTGTTTCATATGTGTTAAAACAGTACAATTTTTATATAATATGAATTAAAATTTATATTTGAATTTAACTAAAATATATAAGAGTACTATTATATGGAACCAATTTACATACAGATTATTTCCACTGTTTAGTCCAATATTACCATGTAAGTGATCCCATATAAATTCATAAAAAAAAGCGATTGAAGTATATCTCACAATTTTTGTGAAGTCTTCACATTCCTTGTTCTCAGTTCCAACAGTAATTCCAACAAAGTACTGATTATCACATATGAGTGGACCTCCAGAATCTCCTAGACAAGCAGTCGTTTTTTCGGTTTGATTCTCTACTCCTTTGCTGCAGATAAAAGCTTCAGTCTGATTTTTCAGTACCATGTCTGTGTAGAACTTGCAGTCTGTATAGATTTTGACAGCACCTACATGTAGTAGTTTTGGATACTCTAGAAATTAAATATTGGGAATCGAATCAAATTGTATCTTTATTATACAATATAAAATGAACAATGAAATAATCAGGATCGATATGTATATAATACTACTTGTTATAGTAACTATTCGTAACGATCTTTTTTTTTTAATATTGTAACAAAGTTATACTCATTCGTGTAATAAGTAATCATGGAAGAACGTATCTGATGCGTGCAGAGTTCCCCTAGGCACGTATTAGGACCATACAAACAATTAGGTATACCATACAATGCTTTATTCAGGGCCTCATGCGGCACAAAACTGGTACCAATGGTACTCAATGCTCATACGTAACAAACTCGGTAAATCCTTCATAAAATTCCTTATGTTTCACAAAATTGGGGTAGATTTTATACATTGTTTAAACAATAGTTATGTCCTTTCTAACAACGTAAACACATATGTTATTATATTTTCTAGCGTGGCAAATAATGAAGTTTTTAAACATAAATGGAACGACACATATTGTGTACCTAAATCTACATTGACCTTCCCTGATTTCCTGATTCATTTGTTGTCTAGTTACTCCCTCTCCTCAACTTTAGATTCATGAAATTTTAGAACGGCGCCTATATTAAAAATTGCACATTCTTTATGTCGTGTAATTAGTGAACATCAACAATTAGCTACAAATTTTCAAATAGAATTCTGTATTCGGTAATTCAATTTGATCATAAAATTTGGTAAAAATTAGAGAATTTTGGTATATCGCTAAGTTGACAAGAAAATAGGTAGATTTACCGAATTTTTGGGGGAGGTGACAATAGTTGCCAGACGTGCCTGCGGCCCAATAGAGCGCGGCAGACCAGTCATGCACCAACAAATCAGGTTGTCTGCTTGATTCAAATCAAACAGTGGTTATTATAATATTGTGATTCAAATCCATTCGTCTATTTTCAATATGGCCCAGCCATGTTAAAAAGTAGGACATCGCGGCAGTTTATTAATTGCACGTATATTTAATAGCTCTTTCTCTGCTTGTCTCTTCATCAGTCTATTTCCTGTTCCAATAGAGTATTTATTTCTAATCTACGACCGACGGGCTCAGTCTTAGTCATTCGGCAACAGTAACACCTACAACCGCCGAGACATTACGCGTCTAATGGTGGTTCCTTTCTACACCCTCCATTAGGGGTAAATTTCTAATCTACGACCAATGGGGTTAACTTTAGACGTTCAGCAGCAATAACACATACGAATTACGGGATGCTACGTAGCTCAGACTGGTTACGAGTGTTCCTGTCATTTCCAATTTATGATGGTCATTGTTTTATTTTGATGGTGGTTGTTGACAAATACAAACAAAGCGGAATATATAAACTCACATGTAATACATGCACAAAAATATACATAGGAGAAACAAACAGTAACTTCAGGACAAGACGCAGAGAGCACCAATGCGCACTCGGGAGACCGGACATATATCACTCATTTCGCAATCGATTTACTCAACAACGATTCTATTCTAAAGGTATGATATTTTTAATACTACGTTCAATCCCAGCATGCACTAAACGTGATTCTGCGTGGTTCTGACATCCGTTTATTGTAATTGGTCGAGCAGGAATTTTTAATGGCTTATGCTGAAATACGCATAAACGAAGTAAAGTTGAATCGAAGTAAAGTGCGGAATATTTCTGCTTAATCAATCATGATTCGCAATTTTAAAACCAGTTTTTGGTAGCTGGTATCATGTAGCTTGATGATAGGTTCTAAAAGAAGCGTGGGCTAGCCATTAGCAGTTATCTCTGCATATACCATCACCTGCTCTTCAATTCTAAATCTTTTAATATCAGTACCCGAATGTTTTGTTTCTTCCACACTGTTTAATGGTGAATACTCTTTTATCATAAAACTAAATGTTTGGAAAACAGTATTAGTCTTTTGTAAGCGCTTTAAAGCGTTTGGTCTTTCTAACCATACCTTCATCTGCTCAAGGTTGAAATCAGGAACTTTGTGCCTTGTGCATCTTTCCAAATGCTCCAGATTTGGCTATTATCTCAGGCGTTTGCCTCAGATTGAGTTCAATTCACGCTAATTTAAGGATGGTATCTGAGATATTGCTTTCTTAGAAAGTGAAAAAAGTGATGATGGATGACACTGAGAGTATAGTTAGAAAGTGTACATGGAATCAGTACATGGAAGCAATAAAGGAGTGTACATGGAAGCAATACATGGTGTACATGGAAGCAAGAAAGGATGATTGTAAAGAGAAGACAAGTAATGAATGGGTTAAAGAGAGGAGTAAATTGTGCGAGACGTGGATGGTCTATCATAGAATGTTATGATAAAATGGTAAAAGGTACGCTCTGTGGGAATGAAGTAGAACAAATAATGCGAGATAATAGTTGCAAAAAAGATGGGAGAGAATAAGAAATAGAAAGTACAATAAGAGGTACATACATCTAATGAAGATTGAGATGTACTTATATATCTGAATTTGGAAATAATTGAATGAAAAAAGTGAGGAAGTGAAGAGAGGATAATTAAATATTGGATGAATGATATGGAGAGAAGATATAGAATATATGGGGAACAAGAGGAATCGTGGGAGCACTGGGTGTATGAATGTCTAGGATTCGTACAGGTAGATGATGAAAGAGTGTATGTAGCAAACTGTAGGTGTAGGCAATAGGGAGATAATATAAAATTGCTAAGTAAAATTACAACTGCAATAGATAACAGTTGGTAAGCAAGATGTTGTTATGGATATATGCGTGAGACGGCAACTTATAGGTGTTAGAGTTAAAAGTATGGGATGTTCCGCGCTTTTTCTTCTGTCTTTCCCTCTCTGATTTTCTTCCGCAGAGTAACAACAACGGCGATATGCCAGTCAGAAAGTACTTTGTCGATTCTATAAATTGCATTAAACAGTGCTACTAAGAGCTATGATATCAAATTAAGGGTATCTGCATAGATCCTATCTGGACCGACGGCTTTGCTTTTCTGTGGTAATTTGATGGTTCGCACAACTTCCTTCGTTTAGATGTATGGACTTGCTTCATTGACATCTACGGTTTATGTGCTCTGATCTTTCACTAAAAAGCTCTTGTACATATTCAGTTTATTCTTTTAACTGGCCCTCGACGCCAATCAATGTCTCATTGTTGGGTCCGTACAATATCCTGCTTTGGGTTTTATGCTGTTTTCCTGTAATTTCTCGTAACTTTTTGTGCAAATTGAACAAGTCGTGCTTTCCTTGGAGAATTTAGATCTCTTTATATTGGTCCACCAACCACCGTTCTATTGTTTCCTTGCATCTTTGTTGGATCTCTTTGTTCAGTTCTTTCTATTTGCTTGGATTTGTCGTTGTGCGTTATCTTCTTTCAAGCATTAGGTGTAGGATTTTGTTAGATATCCATGTTATGTTTTTCGCTTGTATATCAAATGTCGATTGTTTGGGTATCAGTGAGTGCCTCCTGAGATACCAACTACTGGTCTTCTACGGCCCTTTACAAACACTTTACCTTCATGCGTTTTATTATTTCTGTGTGCCTGTCCCTTACAAGGCAGTGTAGATTTAGGTCCACCACGATCGGTTTGTGATGACTGATCTTAAATATGGACGCTAGAATATTCTATCGGACTTTAAAAATTTGCTCAGTTCGGATCTGATAACAATGAAATAAGTTTGTTTGCAAATTACGTAACAATCCCTATCAGCTGGCGATTTCCAGGTGTAACTTAGTTTAGGTATTGATGTTAACAAGTTGTTGCTCACTGCAAAGATGCGGTTGTTACTCAGTGGAGTGTTGCTCACGCCCAGCCGCGGCGTGAGAAGATAAACTTCCGGAACGTTGGTACCTTGGAAATAGGGGGCGCAACTGGAACAGTCTCGACAACCTCGTCACTGCGACGATGAAAAAAAAAGATTCCTGCGGAGCTCTCTGTTTCCAAGATAATCCAAATGGCTAATAAAGATAAAAACAAGGTTAGTCCGGAACACCTCTTAAGTGCAACCCATTTCAAATATACAAACAAGATGACTTAAATAGCAACAAAGAATATTTGTAATCTATTTATGACTGGGAAGCTATCCAATGTGCAAGCAGAAATGTACTGCTTAAAAATTAAAATAGGCCTGAGTGATGCCATATGGTGAGGTGGCGGAAAACTGAAGCTAGAACATTGGATGTTCTACTACCCCAGAGGTATTGATCCAAACACTAATACGGCGTCGGTATATTAATTTCAAATGAACTAGTACGATCTATCATAGACTTTTTCTGCTTAGTGAAGCTTGTAGCCTGAAACGTCACATGCCGGAATGTTACATCGCAGCATTCCTGCATGTGCTCCTCGATTACAAACTAGACGAAGAAATCGAAGTATTTTACACCAATTTAGAAACTGTAGTGTCACTATCCAAGAAAGAAGAAATAACAACGGTGCTTGGCGATTTTAAAGCTAAATTTGGATGTTATTGCTAGTTGCAACTTGCAAACTGCTTAAAACTCATGGTCTTTCACTTCTTTGTTTTGTCTGGTTGTCGATTTGAGTTGGTAAAAACCATACGCTGGATTGCTTCCAAAATGTATAGTTTCATACAATTTATTCTATTTGTTGGATTGTTTAACATACTGTCATATGTCAGTTTCCATCTTGATTGTAAGTCTTTTCCTTTAATTGCTCTTTAATAATTCATACATCTTAATCAAAACCGTTTGTAATTTAATCTACTTTCCCATAGAGTGCCCATGAAGAAATTGACGCAAACTCCCCACTTCACATAAATCTTTAGTTCCTGTTCTAACCTTAGTGAAGCAGGGTCCATCATGAACTGTAATCGCAAGAGAACAACATACAGCGCATTAACCAATGAAATATTACAGCTTTTGCAAGAGACAGAACACCTGGGCTACGCGAGAATTTAATTAACTGTACTCGGAGTAATATTACTAAAGACTTTGTAATTGGCTAAACAGCATCAAAGAAAGTAGACAAATGAATAAAGTGATTAGTAACTATCAGTTAATTAATTCATGTGAACAAGATAAAAACGCCTCTCTATATTCGAATACAGTCGGTGGTTATACAAAAGAAACAATGATCGTGCTTATATAATGCACGCCTTAAAGGGTGCATTATATAAGTAAACAATACATATTTAGATGACAGTTATTGCACATAAAAAGCAATATCTTAGAATTAGCACCTGACAGATATATAGAGATTTGATAGCCCGTTATGTTATGTTTGTTTTCATCAGCGTATGTTTTCATCAGCGAGCATTTATCGCGGCCCTAAGAGTAGTTTGTTCAATGTTACGATAAGGTTAGTATCAATTTAATCACTTTTAAAAACAACTCTCAAAATAAATCTGCAATCAAATCTATAATAGAAAGTTAATCAATGCACAATGCATCTGCAGAATCTTGTAATTAATCTCATTATTATATTTCTTTTCTTCGCATTTGCTTTTTTCTAATTAGATCACCTCCATTCACTTGCTTCACGCAACAAGGCATTTCACCCGACGACACATTCTACATCTATGACACTAGGCGATTTCTTTATTATCATCAACAACAAACGCGTGCCAACCCAATGTAATCCGATCAGCACCACCATATATGCATCCGAACTTGCAGGAGAACAATTATAACAATTATCATTTCATAACTATTCGCTAACAGCTTTGCTTTTTTTTTGAATGCAATGGGTTGTCCTAATTACCTTTTTTGCATTATAATTATCTTCAAGCAATATGTTAGTCATTTTAACGAGCGCGAGTAGGATCAGTTAATTTATTATATACACGAAAGAAAATGAAAACCGTTTAATGTTCGAAGCAAGCATAAAAGAAGAAAAAGTTACGCTTGCCGTCGCAAAACACTTATTACACATTTTGGTGCCCACAGTGGGGTCTAAAACCCGTTATGGATCCTATTGCATCCTTTGGACAAAATCAACCATTTGACAAGAATGAATTTCTACGTGAGATTTCAAGTAGATGGAGCTCCCGCAACAGATAACATTTCAAAGTTTGCAGTGTGAGAAACAAGTGTGGCCTAAGTGTGATTTAGTTGGCTCTGGTTCAAAAGAGAAAACTGTCACAAAACCTATATTGTAAATATTCTATCGATGCGTTGTTTTTAGAAGTAGACAATTTCAAATCAAACAATTATAAATAATATCTCTTACTTGGAGATGTATTTTTATATTTTCCAAATCCAGCTACCCAACATTTACTGTTAGCAAAATGAGTACTCGTATGAAGTCCTATACGAGCATATTGTAAATTAAATATATGAATATTTTTACTTTCATTATACGGTTTATCAACTTTCAACATTCCTATATCTGCAAAAATTTTTCCACCAGTTACATTGTATTCATAGTCATATGGAATTGATATATGCATACCCCGTCTTACATGCGGTTTCAAACGGGGATCACGAAGACTACTATAGAATGTTATACTAGCCAAGACTACAATGTTTTTAGGGATTCTAATTTTATATGGTACAACAGTGCGATCATAGGTCAAGCAATGGCCAGCTGTTAATATCCATTCTTTATGAACTAGTGAACCTGTACAATAAGCCAGAAATAACTCTCCTTTATCTTTCATTTGTAATAGACTGACGAATCCGATTGCAGGGTCAATATTTATATTGTAATCTGGTGCACTTCTATTTATGATAAAATCAAATTGATCTTTTATCTTTTGTCCTCCAAAAATTTTTCTTTTACAGTTTATTGGTTTACTAGTTAAATTTATAGTATAAAAAAGTACAAGAACGGTTAATAAATGTGTGTAAAGAAATTTTCTTGACATTGTCAAACTAATCTTTTTATTTCCTGTTGTCAAATTAGATTGTGTTTCATGTGCTGGCTCGGACTGAATCTAACTATTGCAAAATATATTTATAAATTCATTTGGTATGGAACAGCTTAGACCCTCAATGTAATAGTGGTCATTTATCACTTATCACACATTTAGCGTATTATGTTTAATGTTGTTTGATAGGGCTATTTTTTTGTTGTCAATGTTTCAACCACGTTAAGGGCTCCTTGCATAAGATCCCTAACAGTTGAATTGAGTTTGCCTTGAGTTATGATGAATATGTTAACCGCGTATCCAACGGCATAAAGTTTCCAAACTCAGCAAGGTCGTCTACTACAAGGGAATACACTAACGGGGATAAAACCCTATCCTGTGAACAGCCCTTCAACATCTTTGCACAAATTTTTTCCCGAGCAAGTTCCGCATGTACGATTTTAGTCTCGGCCGAAAACTTGCTCCATGCAGAGCAAGTTCGATCAACTTTTCACTCCGCCGTGCATCTCATAATTGATTCAAATGAAGTTTTCTTGAACAGCCCTTAAATATCAAAGAAGGCGGTGAGTAAGACCTTCTCGTTTTCAATTAATTTTTCCAGTCTATTAACTATTTGTGCAAGTGGTGTTTCCGTGCAATTAATTGCCAGCTCGGTAAGCACATTTAATCTGTTGGAGGTGCTTCTGAATTAGAATCGAATCTTTGATATGCTTGTCTAATACCTTCCTTAAAATTGTAAGAAGAAATGACATGAAACTTAGAGGTCTGAAGATTTTGAGATGGCTTTGGTCAAAATACCACCCTTACCTACTTCCAAGTCCATGGGCTGTGTCCGCTGAACCGTTATAAATATTTTTCACATATATATTATTACACTTTTAAAAGACATTATGCAGTAGGCCGTTTTTGATTTGAGCACGTCAAATTTTTTGACGGAGTATTTTAAACTACGAATTGTTCAGAAAAGAGAGACAACAAAAACTGGGAAACCAGATATAATTGTACCAACAGCACGAGAAATAAAACAAATTTTTATGTCATTAGTCAGACATAACTCGGAGTTACTCTGCCACTGAATAGCTTAAAGAAATTCTCAAAACACTGAGAAATAGTAAAGAAATCTATTTAATAAAATCTGATTAATTATTGATTTAAAAGAGAAAGATAAATTAACAAAATTGAGTAGCAGAAACTGAGAAGGCTTGGAATAATTTTATAGATTCAGAATGACGAATGTAGTATATTTTGTCGGCGATTTGACTTGATATGTTCTTCACCATTGGAGTTAGTGTGAACAACAGTTTGTTTGAAGTTAATTTTAATACATGATTCACGCAATCTCTTTAAAAATATATCAATTACTTGCTTTTGTAATTATTATATATTACGTCTAAAGGCCCACGTAATAAGAAATGAATTTTCTCTGTCGCAAAAAACTAGTAGAATTTAGCGGTTGACAAAAGGTACTCTATAGGTATATATTTATATAAAGAATTCAGTTGAGCGTGAAAAGGAGGAAAATAGCAAGTTAAAATACGGACGCAACTTGTCTCTTAATTCATTTAATTTTCCGCATTTCGACGCAAATTTCCATAGCCATTTTTCATAAAATCATGGAAAATACAGGGACGCACTTTCCAATGTTTTTATATACTCATATTAGAGGTATGCGTTACAAATATTTTATATAATATTTTAATTTATAATTAGACCAATATTTGGCCACTCCTCTGCTCTTGTCCTGCTAGAATTTGAATCTGACCTAAAACTATTGTCAGAACAATAGCGAATCATTTGTTTAATTGTAGCTGGTGTCCCAGGGATTAAGATTGTCATTATTTATATAAGAATTTAGTTTTCTTGTATGAATGTAAGACAAATATTTAAATGCAGTAATATATGCAAACAAGAACGTAGCAGTAATACGAAATATAGAATTACATTAAAATAACCTGGCAATGATTGACAAAAGCAACAGGAAGTAGTACTCCTCGATGTAGTAGTCACGTCGAAAAATTTGAAGTTTCCACACAGCTCAGTTATAGGTAGATAGACCGTAGCGCGTAGATGATGAAAAATGGCGTTTAAAAGAGAACTTCTCAACAAACATAGATTTGATAGTAAGTGAAACAAATCAAATATTACGCAGAAAATTGTCTTGCACAATATAAATATTTCAAATAGTGAAACTAAGTGCTTGTTTAGTAACATTTGGTAAAAAGTATTAATATCATTTAGAGAATCCTAGAAGCTTTGTATATTTTAGGCATCTAAATGTTTACTTGTGGCTTCGACCAACCTATTTTTTTTAATACCTAGGTGGTTTCACATAAATCTAGCCGTCGGTAGATAGCGTTTAGTGACATCGAACATCATATTGGTTTTGTCATTTGCTATCCGATACATGACGATACATAGTCTGTCAAACTTTGAGGCAAAAAAAACAATTAGTTTTGTTTTATACAGCCGTCGCAAGCAAGCAACTTTTGGGTTTTGTGAAAAATGGAAAAGTCGAATATCGTTCAGTTCCATCACAAGAAAGGGTTCCTTCACATGCAGAAATCAAAGCCGAACTGGATGTTCTTTATAACTTGTCTGTACCGTTGTTAGCATCAGTTAAATTTTGGAAAGATGAGTTTGTTCGCGGTCGTACAAGATTGTTTGATGACGACCATCCGCGGCCCTCAAATAGTGTCACTACAACAGAAATCGACAACAAAATCCATGATAAGATTATGGCAAACGGTCAAATCAAAATCCCTGAGCTACCAGAGACTGCAAACGTATCACCTGAGCGTGTACATGCCATCATACACAAACATTTTCACTATCGCTTGTTCACTAGCTTATTCAGCTTATTCACTATCGACCAAAAGCGCACTTGTGTGTCGAATTCGAAGAAACTTTTGGCGAAGATAAAACGTAATTTGGGATGGATTTGTTTGTTCGTCGTGCGTCACTGTTGATGAAACGTGGGTCCATTACCACACGCCGGAGACAAAAAACAGTCAAAAGAGTGGAGAAACAGCGAAAAAAGCCCACCGAAAAGGCGAAGATAACCCGATCGGCAGGTAATGTAATGGAGCCAGGTTTCTAGGATGGAAATGCATTATTCTTATTTATTACATGACAAAGGGTAAAACCATAACTTGTGATTACGACGCAGTATTATTGGACCGTTTCGATGCTCGATTGAAAAGAAAAAACCTGGTTTGGCTCGCAAAAAAGTGCTCTTCCATCATGACAACGCACTCACTCATAGAGCGGCCGTCGTGCAGACGAAATGAACCAATCAGGCTACAAATTGATCGACCATCCATCGAATTCAGCAGAACTAGCTCCATGTGATTTCTTCATGTTCCCAAACCTAACAAAATGACTTGGAGTTAGCAAATGGCTTGGGGTTTTGTAACAAATGTTGAAGTGGTAACAAAACTTCCCAATGTTTTGAAGAGTTCGAGAAAAATTACTTTTCAGAAGGGATGCAGAAGTTGGAACGTCGTCTTCAAAAGTGTATTGCCTTAAAAAAAATGGGGCTATATTGAAAAATAAATGATAGAAAGACACAAAAATCGTACGTTTTTTTACTTAGGCTACTCCATCAAACCACCCTCGTATGCCGTTAAATTGAAGTCAGCTCTTCGTTGTCTGTTATGTTATTAGGCGTACCTGAAACCGAATAAATAAAATTTGTTCGAAAAATTAATTTTGTCTATGAATGTAGCGACTAACCTCCGTTAAAATGCTCCTTGAGCCTGCAAAGCACCTTCCCCAGATATTATGTATCTAGAGAGCCTTTTTTATTCCAAAGCAATAGATAGGAAGATTTTCCAAGTAACAACAACAAAACTATGTTGTCATTTATGGTATCTTGCCAAAGAAACAGTGACTAGTATTTTTCTTGACAATACATTTCTTATTCAGCAAAAAATAAAGATGACAAAAAAGTTTTAATAGAGGAAATTACTGAAATAATACAGGAAAAATGTTGTCCGATATAGAATTCTGCTGTTCTTTATGACACCGTACATGAAAATAAAATTTATTTACCACAAAATTTATTGTCATTTATGGTATCTTACTGAAAAAACAGTGTATAACATTCGCGGTATCCGTGATGTTATTTTAAGGCTGTCCTTCAGTTATTCTCGCACACAGAATTTTTTTGGCTTTGATTTGTACAGATATGTAATATTAGCCTTGTATATTGATAAGAGTTGTTAGCTAAAAAGATGTTAGTAGAAATATTCTTATGTTGAATAGAGTTATTGCTTTGAACATCGTGATTTAAGCTTATCTTTGATTAGTTTATCTGTTATTTGTGGATCTTCAAGTGTTCTCGCTGCAAGTTTAAAAAAAGTTTTTAGGAAACTGTTTCTAGAGTTTGTATTTGGTCGAGCTATTTCAATTAATAATTGTTGGTGTTCTTGACAGTGATTCAAATAAATCGTATCTGCAATTAATTGCACCCGATAATGGATTGGAAATTCTTAAGTATTGATGCGTTGTCATTCGTCTATCTGCCGTATTTATTTGAAGTGATTATATTTAAAAAATTACATTTCTTATAGTGAATGTTGTTGTAATTACCTGTAATGTATTGAATCTGGTCAATTACTTAATTTCCCATTGCCGTTAGATGTATCTGACCGGTCTATACGTTTTATTTTGGAGATTTAGGGCTCGTAATTTGCTAATTATTTCGGGCTGGTAGATCGTTGAGATCACATCTATTTCGCTGACAAGTGGTTCCATTTGATTAATTTACAGCTGCGGTATATTTAAGACTGGTTTCTGGCATATTTTGTTGTAAAATAAAATATAAGCAAATATAAATTAATAAGGTTAAAAGGACCATTGACGGCTGCTTTGAACGAATCGAATATGGAATTCACATGGTAGGAACTATGTTGGTTGTATGAGGGGCCTTGCATATAGAAGGGGAACTATCTTGGAGAGATTAGTTTTCGGTAATTATTATAATAAATTGGTTATTTTTATTATGAAATTGCTCTAATGTGATACCTTCCAGCTTGATGTTTTGTAATAGCAATGTAATTGCTAGATTTACACGTAAGGTGTAAGAAATTATTGTCGAACGATATCTGGCATTTGGCAAATAGGCCGCTAGTGGGCGAAAGATCATTTCGAGTTGGTACGATTGTCGGAATAATTTTTGGGTGTGGTCGATTAGTGAACTGGGAAGGAGATCGTTCTATTTTTTTCAACACTCTAAGGCGTGAGGAAGTCAAATCTGTTTCCGAGTCTAGTATAATATTTTAGTGCTCTGTTGATAAGTTAATTGATTGTGAAAAGTTTGCATGATTTTGTGATTGCCATTTTGTGCACGTTTTTATAGATGAACCACTAGGAGGAGGCCTGTTTTACTGATATACTGTATTACTGATATAAGTATTGCTCATTAAGCAAGCAACTCTTTTGGTCTAGCGTAATTGAGTACGCTATTGTCAGACTGGATTTTACCCGGGAGGTTTACTGCATAGCCACTGGTCATACCGTTGGTGGACGAGTGAGCTGTTAAGGGGCTGGTGCGAATAAATGGGCGCGTTGAGGTCACTGCTACAGTTTTGGCTTGCGATCAGTTTGTGGTTTGCCTTTGGATCTGGTCGTTCGTCACTATGCGGTAGCAGTGAAAGCTGTTTCAAGTATTAAGTCTTCTTTGCTTAGCTTATTTTATTAAGTGCCTTACAAAAATGTATTTATTATTATTAATTTTGGTCCGTGTACATTTAAATTTATTTGCAGGTTCGTTTAATAGGTTTTTATACCGCATTTAATTAGGGAAAGTGGTGGCATGTTATATATTTTTTTCGAACCGTTGATCATGTAATTTTTGATTGACAGATTTGTCTAAACTAGATTTTAAAATTGTCATTACTTAACTGTTTATGGTGATCATTACCGTTGCATTTAACTGAATGTATAATTTTTAAAGGATCCTTGACATTGTTTCGGAATGTTTATTTAAAGATTCATACTTCCCATTTACACAAATATTTTCATAACAATACTATTTAACCAGTTTTTCTACAGTAGTTCATGTTGTTTGATACATATTTCACACTTACCCAATTATTTATAAAACAATAATATGTAAGTTCTTGACCAATTGTTTCTTTATTTAGAGATACCTAATACAGATTTAGACATTTATTTTATTTCTGTATACATGTATACAGAAATACGTTTTAACCAGTTTTTAAACAGTTTTTATAGATTTATATATTTGTTTTCAAGTCAATAATATTTAAACATTTCGTGAATATTTGTTCTTTTTGTTATTTAAAGAGAAATAATTTACATCTAAACTTTGTAATTTCATAGCCACACTAAATTTAACTAGCCATTACGCCTATTGTTATTTGATGTAAACTAACAATCATAGGAAAATTGTGTGTAAGCCAAAGGATCTTTCGGTGTGTTTAAATTTTCTAACTATTGAAATTACTGAATTGACACACAAAAAGAATATAAATTTAACGTATTTTAAATCGTTCAGGTTTTAAGCGGTTTAGAGTATCATTAGATTTGAATTTTCGTTATCCTGCGATATGGATTTCTATTGCCATTTATGGTATCATTTATAACATTTATAACAACAAAATTTAATTACCATTTTGTTACCATTTTCACTAAATTGCCGAAGAAACGGTAATATTAGAATTGTTTGACAGGACAATTCTTAGTGAGCAAAAATCTAAAATGATTAAATCAGTTAAAGGGAACGAATAAAATTACTGATATTCTACACACATTAATTTTTTAATGGAGGAAATAACTGAATTAATACTGCAAAAATTCTATCCTGCGTAATTTTAAATTTAGACTTCATTTCTCATCATCTTGTCATTTATGGCAACATATATGACAACAAAAGTTATTTATTAGAAATTTTGTAAATCACAATTTTATTTACCATAACTTTTGTCGTCATTTTCGGTAACTTACTGAAGAAATAGGAATTTGAACATTTTTTTGACAATGCAATTGTTATTGAACAAAAAATAAAATGGCTAAAGTATCTAAAGTATTTAAGAAAGCGAATTAAACTATTACGATTCTGAGCACATCAATTTTTTAGAAGAGGAAATTAATGAATTAATGCTGAAAAAGTTTTACACTAAGTAATTTTAAATTTATTGTCACTTTATATTGTATGGAATTCTGCTGTCATTTATCATATCATTAAGACATTATGACAAGAAAAGGTATTAGCCATAAATTTTGTATTTTTTTTTTTCATTTATTGTCATGTACCATAAATTTTATTATTGTTTATAGTATAGGACGAGCATTTAGGACGAGCATTAAATAGGACGAGCATTTTTTATTTTTGACAATACAATTATTATTGAGCAAAGAGTGAAAGCATAAGAAACACGTATCAAATTATTACTATTCTTAGCACTAATAAAAGAAGTTACTGAATTGACACACATATCCTAGATAATTTTGGATTTAACGGATTTAACATAATGATATATTAATAATTGCGGATCCCCATCAGAATGAAGTAGTGCTACTTGGAGATTTTAATACTAATTTTCTATCAAATGATAAAAAAGCTAGTGATTTAAAAAAGTTACTGCTTACATTCGACTTAAAGCAGCAAATCAGTGAAATTACAAATAAAAAAACGGCATCGATAATATAGTTACAAATATATGCATACCGTTAGAAGCAAAAGTAATAGATCCTAAAATATCTGACCATAAATCAGTGACAATAAGTGATAATTATGAAACTAAAGATTAGCAAGCAATGATATTTAAGTTCAGAAAGATATCAACAACTGGAACTTCACAACTAATAGATATGATATCAAACGAAAATTGGGATTTTTTAAATAACTCAATTCATGTTGATCAAAAGGCTCAAATATTTTTAAATATAATTATTAGATTATGTGATAGGTGTTATCCTATCAAAACAAAAAAGAATGAAACAATAAATAACGAAAAGAAGATACGTTGGTTCAATGAAGAATTAAAACTGATGCGCGCATACTTGAATGAATTGTATGACATAAACTCAGAATGTCCTAATGAAAAGAATAAAGTAAAATACAAAACATTTAGAAATGAATACAGGAAATGCATTAAACAAAGTAAGAAAACAGCAAATGATGCTTATATACAATCGTCCATAAGCAAATCGTTAATAGTTAATTCCCAAAGAACAAGTAAAAGGCAAAAGGCAAAACTTGCTAATATAAATGCAAATAACATAAATCGTTATTTCTCAAATATTGCAGAAACAATCATTAATGAAATGCCAAGTTGCAGTAACCTTCCAATCCAATATGTTCAGAAATATGAAACACAATTTCATTTCCAGAAATTTCATATAATCAAATGAGAGACATTATACATGGTTTAAAATCAGTATTATCATATGATATATATAATTTAAATGTTAATATAATAAAAAGTATAAAAAATTATATTATTATACCATTAACTAAATTATTAAATGAATGCTTAAGGGAAAGTGTTTACCCAAGGGCACTAAAATTCTCAAAAATAACACCGATCTCTAAAAAGGGAAATGAAAACAAACTTACAAATTATAGACCCATAGCATTAGCACGGGTACTAATGCTAGTACCCGTCGTATCAAAAATATTTGGACAAGCTATATATATATATACAACTATATAACTATCTTGAAAATAGTAAAATGCTATCAGTGTCACAATTTGGTTTTAGAAAAGGTAAGTCAACCCAAGCAGGCGTAAGCGAATTAACAAAAGTAATAACTGATGGTTATGAAAATGGTCTTGCAACGGGGAGGAATCTGTATGACCTACGGAAAGCATTTGATTGTGTATCTCACATAAACCTGTTGAATAAATTGGAATGCTCTGGAATTAAAGGATACAAGCTTCAGCTAATGAAATCATATATGGCAGAGAGATACCTCTTTACACAATTTTATAATGATTTCTCAAAGCGTGGGTGCTGTAAAAAATGGAGTACCACAGGGTTCTGCATCAGGAAACTTGTTGTTTTTAATATATATATATATATATATATACAAGGTGGCGCAAAAGTAATGTCATAATTTGAATTGGCCGCCATTTTTGCAGATGGCGCCAAATGTCAATGTGCT
>WYDF02286300.1:0-16648 GCA_009867245.2 Adranes taylori
TTTTTACAGAACATCATTGTATTTGTAATAAATGATAGGACTTTAATCGCGCTCTTTAAGTGGCTGACATGTCGTTTGGATTTAATTATAATGCAAAAGTAGTTAGGACGTCTACTCTCCATTAAAAAAAAACAAAGATAAAAATATTAGCGAATTAGGTATGAAATGTTATTTGTATAAATGATTATCTGAGAGTTGATAATAAATGAATCGCCCAGCCAGTATCAGAATTGGAGATGTTGAAGTTGAAATTGCATCTTCGAATAAAATGGAAGGAGTGTAGATGTTTAATCACTGTCGCTGAAAATTTACCGAAAGAGCCGAGCGTGATGGTCTTCTCGTGTGACGAAGTACAGCCTGGTGAAGTGAACGGATCTTTGATTTCGTTTGGCGATGGATTAGGCAAGATGCTTGTACATCTACCAAAGAGTGCGGCGTCCGTGGGCAACGTTGCTTGATGGGCCGCTCTGGGGTTCGGTCTCTATCATCGTTGTTGGTTCGGTACACTTGACGGTTGGCCTGCTTCTTCCTCTGGCGTTCACCTGCTCCCAGTCGTAGATTGCATGGAAGCATTTACTGAATATTTATGGGTGAGTGAGAAGAACGGAATATAAGGGTAAGATGACGAAAGATTCAGCCGAAAATTGATAATGGAATATATCTACCTGATCTGATGTTTATAGAATTTCTTCCTGACTTGGCTGAATTTAATTTAAATATAACAAGTGACTTTTTATTGACACTTATTGGAGCAAAACGTTCTTAATACTGGGACTATGTTCATTTCATTGGTTAAAACATTGGTCTGATCATTAAAGAGAATTACGTCAGTCAAAAAATGCTACTTTACCCGCTCGAAAGTGACTGAAATTAAAATAAATGTCCAGTATAAAAAAATATTTATTTGTTTACGGCAATCGGAGGCCCGTGACCGATAATAGTGTCATGCTCCAATTAGTGACATAGGGGTAGATGGGCAAGGATATCTAGACTTAATTAAACTTTTCGGGGGTTAAATTAAAGAAAATATTTTAATTTAATAAAATATAATTAATACCAAAAATTATAATAAATTACCAAAATATCGTTTGTTAATAAATAATTGAAATTACTTAACACTATTTAATTCTTTCGATCAGCGCTTGCATTATTGTAGTTAAGTGAATTATTAGAAAGATCTTACGTGCGTGTATCACACAATTCACTGACCCTATGTAAATATAGTACAACCTCGTTTAATCGGTCTAGAGGGGATCGGACATTGTCCGGATAAACGAAAGTCCGGATAATCCGAAAATGCATAAGGTCTTATTGTACTTGAAATTGGGACATGTTAATTAGAGCTATTAGAATCGCGTAGCACTAACTCTGCCCACCTAATTATTGAATAATCTATGCAAGCTCTCGAAATATCCTTTCATAGTCCAGCCAAGAATGCCGGCCTAAACTGGCCCCTCAGACTATAGCTGCTGAATAGTGCAACCGTGAACTTGTTCCTCAAAAAGGAATGAGACTGCATCCTGTTCGAAACATCTGCGTTTCGATTCTTAGAATTACTTTGTTTTTCTCTAAACTCATCCTTTCTACATTCTCTCCCTCCCTTCTTGCACAGCATCACTTTCGTTTTCTCCATATTCACTATCAAACCCTTCCTATCCATATGTCTCTTCATTCTCTCTATCATTTCATCCATCTTTTCGTTTTTACTTGCCATGCATACTATGTTGTCAGCATAAGTAAGAGACCATACCTTTTTCTTTCCAATATTAATTCTCCCCGCTTGCCTTCTTCTCATAACATCCCCCAAATCCTCTAGATATATATATTGAAAAGAGTAGCACTACTATGGGGAGAACCTTGGCCCATTCCTCTGCGGGTCTCGAACCATGTTGATACCTCATCTTCAACTCTCACTCTAAGTTCCTTCATAGATATCCTTTATCACTCTCGTCATTCCTTTCGGAACACCTACCTCTTCCATTCTCACCCACAACTTCTCCCTCACTATCATATCAAAAGCAACTTCTATGATCTATGAACATTTGATACATTTTCTTTCTTCTAGCGAATTCATCGTATAGTTAATAATAACTATGTTATCTGCTGTTCCTCGTCCCCTTAGAAAGCCGCTTTGTGTCTCTGATCATATTTTCTTCATCTACACACCCTCTTGTAATTTTCTAGTAATCATTCTCGCAAATAATCTGTACAATCCACCCATTATTGTTAAACCTCTGTAACAATCAACATCCATTCTATTCGCTCTCTTATATACTGGCACAATCTCTCTTTTCTTCCATTTCTCTGACACTCTATCCTCTCTCTTCCATACTTATCCTCTCTCTTCCATACTTATCCTCTCTCTTCCACTCCAATCTCCTTCATATTCATTCCCCTCACTAACGCTCCCAAATCATTATCATTCAAACACTCTCCATACATCCACAGGCATCCTATCCGGACCAGTTGCTCCCCCTTATTTTATTCTTTTTATTTCTCTTCTAACCTCTTCCACAGTTATGTCCTCTATAATATACTCGTCCCCACTGTCCAAATCTTCTCCTCTATTTATTTTAGTCTCACCTCCCCATTTTTCTTTTATAATGGCTTCATTCCTACACTTTCTTTCCCATTCATCTGTACTCAGTTCACACTTTTAGAACCTCCTCAATGCCCCTAAAGGTCAAGTTTCCACTGCAATCTCCTTCTGTACATCTATTTCCTACACATAATCCTTCCTCCTCTATCCAATCTATAAATCTACTTTCTTCAGTGTTTTTAACTCTATCTTTAGATCTCCTCTCCACATATCCTTCAACTTCTTCTATATATCTCCCTCCATACTCTCCTATCCTTACATTCCAATCCCCCATCATAGTAATCATATCCCATTCTTTCTCATTTTCTCTTACCCATTCACTAATCTTTCTCTCATATTTTGCCCATTCCCTAACTCACGTGAATCATAACAAACATCATCCTTTTTCTACACACCTTAACCATTCTGTCACCTTAACCATCACCTTAACCATCACGTTTCTTCTAATTTACATCCATCCACTTTCAATTCTTCCAGTCCCTTCCTCACCCCAGTGATGATTCCCCCTCTTACTGCCCCTTTCACATTCTCTATAATTGCACCCTGCATTTTACATCTGAAACCCTTCGGTAACTGACTTTCCAACTCCTCCCACTGTTCCTCCTCAACCCGAGTTTCCACTACTCCAAGTTATCAAAGGATTCTATATACTCCCATAAATCACTCATTCCTAATTTACTTTTTATCCCGGCTATATTCCAAGATACATCTCTTATACTATCCATTCCCTGTTCTTATTACCACCCAATATATAATTTCTTGTTTTTTGAAGCATAAATAGGTGGACGATCTTCAGTGGCGGTCCAGACCTTTTAGAAGAGGAGGTTGAACATTTTTGGTCCTATTATCTAACTTACATTTTACATTCCGCTTTCGATACGTTTCTCGAAACAAAACCAATTTTTCAAAGTTTTGGACAATAACTGACTTAAAGACATATTTGATGGAAAGAAAACCGCTAAACATTATACATTTTATAAAGATATATGAGGACTAGATGATAACCTGTCGTAAAACGACTATCCATTACCGACTATCCATTACAGGTCATATTTTATTTAAATGTAATTACAAAATTTGACATTTAATTTCACATATTAAATGGCACAAGAAAAATCACGATGAACATAAATAAAAATAATAAATTCTCTTCAATCATGTTGTTGTTCAGGCAAATCAGAATACTACTCCTCCTCACAAAGCTAGACGTTTATATATAAGTATATAAAAAGCGTTTCAGACAGACGGAGACTTGTATGTAGCAATTGTAAATTAATTTATATTTTAAATCTCGTTTTTTTTTATTAATCTATTTCATATATTAAGGTAATCATCTACACATTGTAAATAAACGTATAACTAAGTGTTATTTTTAATTCATAATCATAATGTTCGTTTAAACTATTCATTTTAAATCACTAATGTTAATTTCGAATATTCTCCCGATGGAAGAATACCACAATCTGTTATCCGCATAGGTTTTAAATTATTTTTGTCAAACGTTCCAAATGTGTCCCTTACAAATCTCTAGCCATTAAAAAATAATCTAGCATGCATTTGGCTTATATTTTATAATAATTTTTAAATATTAAAACAAATATTACTAATAATTAACAACTTTTTTAAACTTTTAATATTTTTCCATTTTATATTCTAAAGTCTTATTATATTTTTTATTTTACTAATAAAATTGAATAAACAAGTTTATTAATATGATGTATAAAGTAGATTCGTATTTAAAATTGTTATACTTATAAAAAAAATTAGATAGTTTAGATTGTAATAACTTTTGATAAATTTTATTTCCCCCTTTGTTTTATAGTATTCATATTTTAAAAATTAGAACATTATTAATATATTTACTATGTTATCTAATAAATTTTGAAAGATTTTATAAAATGGGAAAAATATGGTTTATAGTAAAGAAAAAAAAACACAAATGGAAAATATGGCATAACTTAATTATATTCTGGTATGGCAAATATAATAACAATGTAAAAATTACTTTTTAATTAACAAGTTAAGTACAAAAGAATAAGCTGTAAAAAGCGCTGCAATACGGTTTTGTCTGTACATAATTGCCGAAACATTTTTAATAAATCACTGCTGCTTTTCAACGAACATCGACACATTTACTAAAATTAGAATTTATTGGTGCGTGCTTGCTGTTTTCTTAATATTTTTGGATACTTGTTTTCATGATTTATAATTATGTTTATACACGTTACCATTTTATTTGTGTGATTTAAACTTTTTATTTAAATATGCTTCTGTAAATATTTATAGTCAACATCTTTGAGAAATGTGAGAAGCGTAATTGCTTTAATTGAATAGTGATACGACTTTACCTAACTTTGAAGTCGTTTGTAGATAATGATAATTGATTGAATTAAACTTTTTAAAGTAAATGAATAAATTAATTGCACTTGTTATTAGTTGAAATTAACTTATTCAAATTGTTTTAGTAAAATTATCTTAATTTGCTAAAGTGTTTTACTAAATTTAATATATATAAATATGTGAGTGAGACTTCTTTTTTACAAGTTTATCAAGCTCGTGAGGACAGAGTTAGATGATACAAAAACTGCGTTTACTATATACTGAAATATAATTTAAAAACTTAACAATTATAAAGAAAAATTAGCAATATCACATAGAAAATTAAAATTAACAAAAAAATAGTTTAACGTTTAAAGATAATTCATATATTTGTAAAGAGTACATTAATACGTATGTTTTTGATCTTGAAATATTATTTGCAGTATCAATACATCGTAAATTGTAAAATATAATAGGTTTTTAATATTATTGTTACTGAACTTTGATATAAACAGTCACGTTAGTATAATTAATATACAAGTACACTAATAAACTAGATACCTGATACAATTTCTTTACGTATGTTTTGATTTAATTGACGAAATATCTCTAAATAATTAAATAGCAATATATTACTTTAAAATAATATGATGAATAAAATATTTTCTTTTCAATTTTCTTTTCCTCTTTTATCGTTGCTAACTCTGTTCAACCTTGATTCAACATTCTGCCTCTCTCTGTGATACCTTCGAATCCAACGGTTGAAGTTAGATCGCTGTATGGTTGCTGGGATGACTTTCTTGATCTGGCACGTCGAGGCATCAATATTTTCCAGCCCTGCTTGACGAGTAACAATGCCAGACCATTTTGATTGTTATCCATACATATCTGATAGATGAATGATGGTTTTCGATGTGATACCATAAACTGCCCTCCATTTGTTTCTGCAGTGCTTTTTCATCTTTTTGGATAAATCATTTCCCAATGGTCTGAATACTTCGTCTAAATAGATTCGACTTCGTACTAGTGTTGTTAATGATCCAAATTAGGACTGAATAACTAATTATAACTGGAATATTTATTCGTTGCTGAGATATAATCGTATACTGTGACATTTTTATCTTCTGACTGATACCAGTTGTGTTTACCTCAATTTTTTACTATTACAGCTATAGCCTGCCACTTGGGTACTATATGACTTGTACGTTTCTGGTTCAGCTCCTCTCGCAATTTGATAGGAGCTCTTGAGGTTCTGAAGCTGTGGGTAATGCAATAATCTTGTTGATGACTCGAGCTGTCTGCTGTTCTCCTGCCTTTCTTAGCATTACTACTTGGGTTTTACCATCCGCTCCTTGATGGGTCTGATAATTTCTGCCAGCGGCAAGTCGATGGGGTTTATCGGATCATCTTATATTAATACTACGGTTACTTTCTCTACATTTTGCATTTCTTGCTTCCATTTTTATCTATTTTGAAGTTGGTTTAGATAATCTCGCGACAATGCTGCCCAGAAGTTTTGTGGTAACTTCTGAGCCAGTTTCCAATTCATTCTACATGTGTTTCTAACTCTTTTGAAGCTCGAACAAAATATGTTCCATTGTCACTATAAATGTGTAGGACATTTCCTCGTCGTGTTGTCATTCTTCTAAATGCTGCTAAAAACTCGTCTGAGGTCATGTCGCTGACTGCTTCTAAATGTACTGCTTTTTGATTCCAGCGGGTCAGTTCAAGTACGATCGCTGTATTGTTGCTGGGATGACTTTCTTGATTATATCTTTAAGATTATATCCCTAGAATTAATTACAAGGAAAATTTTCGTATTTTTCTGCAAGAAAATTTCATTACACTAAAAATTTATCAATTTAGCGAATAATTTTCATTCCTTAAAACTTTTTGACATATTTATTATAATTAGCTATTAGAACACAAAACAAACCATTCTAAATGAAATAGTGTTAGATTTAAAATTGTGACATGGAATTGAGTTAGCTTTAACATGATAATTAAGTTCTACTTCCAGTCAGAACACACTAAATTCAATCGGGAATGGTAGAGCAATAGTTAAGTTAGGGCGTAATCAAAATTAATAGAATATTATTTGGGGGTTTAAAGATGTACATACACGAATACAATTTATAATTAACCAATAAGCTATGATACCTTGCTTATACCTTAATAAAGCAAGTACAGCCCATGAATTAATTCAACACAATTTAAATAAAGCGCATCAAGATTTTTTGGCTTTTGACAAATTCCAACACCAAATTAAACTAAATAAAATTAACATCAACTCTATTAAATAGTGAATTAGACAAAGGCTAAAATGGCATACATCCTTGAAAGAACAAAGCGATAGTAATTAACTTACTATGTTTCAATAAGATTCATAATTAGTTAGCTTTATAATAAATGACAATTTGTTACATTTATTATAATTATTTATTCTTATTAAAATCAAAAGAACTTAAGGTTTTTTGAATTTTTCAATCATTTGATCTATAAAGAAACTAGCGGACCCGGAAAACGTTGTTTGGCCCCCACCTGGTCCTCATCTTTGCCTACGGCGCCGACAGCTCCGCTGTCCGCATTTCCGCGCCCGCGGTTTCGCTGAGGGCAGCGATGCACCTAATTGCTGCGGCTTTGCTGCGGCCAGCGATGTAGTCTAATAGGCGCGGCTGAGCCGCGACCAGCGGTATGGTCTAGTTACTGCGGCGGTTCCGCGACCAGCGGCATGCCCTGCTCCACATGCCAATTTTTCTTTTCGTAAAAACCTTATTCGGACGATTAGGAACATTTCTCTCCGTAAGAAACTTATCCGGATGGTTAGAAATATTTTAAATAGAAAATAGCCAAATTGATCCAGCCCTTCTGAAGTTATGCGCTTACCAACAAATAGCATTTCATTTTTATTATAAAATATTCTACATTTAATTTTCCGATTTTCCGGGTGACTTTTCCTTAGTCAGAGTGTTAGGAACATTTCTAAAAAGAAATTAGACAAATCGATCCAGCCGTTTTCAAGTTATTCCCAAATTTTTAGTATTTCTGAATTTTCTAATTTTCCGGGAATCAACTTTTCCAATTTTTCTTTTCATAGGAACCTTATTCGGACGATCCAACCGCTCCCAAGTGATGCCCTTACCAACTAGTTTTTCCCGAATTATTCAACTTTCCGGGAAATATTTCCAATTTTTCTCTCCATAAGAACCTTACTCTATTAGTTTGAAACATTTTAAAAGAGAAACTAGCCAAATCGAACCAAACGTTCTCACGTTATACGCTTACCAACAAACAGGATTTCATTTATATTATATAAATTGGACTATATTTAATTTTACAATTTTCCGGGCAACTTTTCCGAATTTTCTTTCCATACAAGCCTTTTTTGGACGGTTAGTAACATTTGTAAAAAGAAATTAGCAATTCAGCCGTTCCCAAGTGATACATTTACCAACCAGTTTTTCCCGAATTTTCCAATTTTCCAGGCAACTTTTCCAATTTTTCTCTCCGTAAGAACCTTATCCGGATGGTTAGGAATATTACAAAAATGAAATTAGCCAAATCGATCCAGCCGTTCTCAAGTTATGCGCTTACCAACATGAATAGCAATTCATTTTTATTATATAGATAAATGTCTATTCACATTTGCATATCTGACATAATTGCCACAAATTTAATTCAAAATTTAATAAAATTCTGAATAATTCTAATGATTCTGTTTATACCCTATCTCCACTTTTGCCGATTTATTTCGGATTGAGTCCCGACAAGAGTTTGTCGCATCTCTGCATCCCTCTTTTGCTTATTAACTAAAATTATTTTTCCAATTATCTCTAACATACAGAAGCATAAAAATCTATCGGCGTAAACTACTTCTTTTTTCCCCCTTTACCACTAATTTCAGTTTCGTCACGGTAAGTTATTTCCCATCAGATCATCTATTTAAATATATAAAGATCTTTACATTAAAATCCCAATAAGTGAATGCTTATAATATATTTTTTTGGCGTTACAATAGATTAGTAATTCTTAAATAAATGGTAACGTGTATAATGTTATTATCATGGAATTTTATATAAATTATTTGGTATGCAATTATTATTTGAATGTTAATTATGATCAGACATCACCATATGCGCAAAAACTAAATCTACACCAATCTTACCGCAAACGACGAGTGATAGTATATCTTCGCCGATCGTACAATCACCATCACCATCACCATCACCATCACCAAAATTGGCGAAATTTCGTACCGGCGATTTGGTATGGGCTCCAAGAAACGGCTGCGCTGCTTGGCCGGGAAAACTATTGACTATCGATGGTGATACAGGTCGTGTTAAATGGTTTGGTAGTGGTGCTAATTGCAACAAAACATCGACTGTAGTTGATACAAAAATTGTGTCAACGGAAGGGGCTGCGATTGTTTCTCTCACCGTGTTGCAAACGCTCAGCGAAGGTCTAGATGCTCATCATAGCGCGAGTAGAAAAGCTAGAACGTGAGTTCGTGAGATTTTACAATAAAATCGCAAGCTGATTACGAATATAAATCGAAACATCGTTTATTGATTATTTTATATTACTGATATTGTTAATATGATTTATAAGGATTTTTTAGAGCAGCGGTTCTCAACATAGAGTTTCTAAAGGTTTCCGTGGGACCGCGAAAAATAAAAGCAAATATTTAATTCCATATCCAATACTACAGCAGAACATATATAAATTGGGAGCAGTGGGGATGGTACGAGCATCATGCTTTATTCACTGACATTCATTGTGACGAGCGAGGCACTGGCTTATGATGAAAGATATTTAAATTTTACACAAAATGCATGTTGTTAATGATAAAAATTTGCAATATGCGCTTCTTACAAAATCTAGTTTAATGTTAAACCGCCTTAAATTTGTATAAATATAATTGAAAACGATGGTGAAATCTATGCCAGATGAGTTCAGAGATGTATTAAGTAATTTCTGCAACTAATTTATTAAATTGAACGCTGTAAACTCCCTATTATTTTCCGTGTTGTGCAAAGAAAAGGACGCCGAATTTGAAATACTCATGTTGCATTCACACGTAAGGTGGCGTTCCAAAGGGAAAGTATTGAAGAGGGGTTTTATATTACGTGAAGAAATTCAACACTCTTTGTAAGATTTTAAACCCAACATCTACTCGAAATTCTCCGATATCCGTTTTCTTACATTCCTGTCATTTTTAGTCGACATTTTTGAATCTTCTATAACGTTTTTGAATCTTCTTGAATCTTCTATAAAAAAAATTTCGAAATCTAAGATTTAAAAAATTTTCGTAAAATTTATAAAAATGTAAAAAATCCTTGTGTGGCAACGAAAATGTATCATAGTGCTCCATTATCACCACTTGATAGCTTCAAAATGAAACTTGAAATATGGTATGTAAAGTTAGAGAGGAAGAACTTTGCCCCGTTTCCACAACTGAACGCATACATTGATGAAAATAAGCTTAATATCGATGATGATATTGTCTCGTTTAAAACTGGCGACATGGAATTAAGCTAGTTTTTTACAGATTCTTCTCGTTGTAAAAATACTGTTAATTCTTTTCGGGATCCCAAAATATTATTATCTTATGTAGAGCTAGGATTTTCTAATTAAATTGGGCGTAATAACAGATTAATAAAACTATTCTTTATTATTTATTAAAGGATTAATTTCACTATGCTATTCAGTTTATTATTTAATTATAGACCCTTGCTTGTTTAGGAGCGTGATGCAGCTTTAAATAAGCAAGTACGGCCCACGGCTTCTCATAAACATCAACGCATACAACACATAAACAATTAAACCACTAATAAGTTTAAACAATCTATTTTACACCAAATTATTTATTATTACATAAACTGTAATTATTGAGGATTTACTAATTTAATAATTTTCCACGGATTCTGAAATAAATATAAAGATTTCCCAATAACATAAGAGATATTATTCATTAAATAAATATAATTAAATCAGATTTTGTTCACTACATAGATAATAAAATATAGAGTCTATTGTTGAGTGTATTTGAGTATAGGTTTATTTTCTAATGAAAAAATTATATAAAAATTTATACCTACATCGATACATCATTCATCTTGAACGCGATTAAATTCAAGCGACTTTTTAACTAAACTATCAAAAGCGAATCGTTTATGGTTTGAAAACTTAACTTCAAAATCTGAATTAAAAATCCAGCGTCGCCTGCTCCGACCACTTTTATATATCTTCGTGTTAAAAAATTGCTGCGATAGCAGATAAAAACGCATAGTTTAGCTCTCAACGGCTTTAGACGCAAATATAGTGTATCTCTTCTTACTACTGAAAAATCTATTTTCAATGTTCCTTCAAATTATAGAAGAAGTTAAGAGTTTTTCTTACAACCAACTGTTTTGCGGTCTTTCGGCGCTTACCCGAGAGTCCAACGAGCTTACCCGAAAGATTCCGGCTCGAACACCTGCATTTTGAGCTTCTAGCGATGCATTAGAGTTCTATTTATAAGATCTTTTCTATCGTTTCCTTTATTAGGGTTTGAGCCAAATTTTGAAGTAACAGTCGGAACATCCAAATGGTTGCTCTCTGGTATGCGTTTGTTTATGAGATACAAGATTTGCTTCGTGTATAGTTTTGAAATCGCATTCCAAATACATACAAGGCTTCTCTCCCCTGTGAATTCGTTTTGGAAGTTTTTCTTGCAACCAACTGTTGTGCGGTCTTTTGCCTGAGTCCAACGGACTTATTCGGGAGACCCGAACTCGAACACCTACGTGATTGCACTTCTAGCCATGCATCAGAGTTCTATTTATAGAATCTTTTCTATCGTTTTCTTTATTAGCATTTGAGCCTAGTTTGAAGTCACAATCGGAACATCCAAATTATTGCTCCCTGGTATGTGTTTGTTTATGAGATACAAGATTTGCTTCGTGTATAGTTTTGAAATCACATTCCGGGCATACGAACAGTTGTTCCCACATATGGGTTCGTTTATGAACATCGAAATGAGCTTTATGTTTAGATTTGAAATCACACTCTAGACAGTCAAAGGCTTTTTTAAAGTCAATTTTTAAAGAAGAAATTTCTCAAATTTTCTGACATACAAGAATTAGAAAAATACCACCGATTTATTAATAACCCGTTTGTACTCTTCATTACTTATTTCCCATCGGAAGACAATATAATTCAAGAACAGTTTATTGATTAGATAAATGATGGGAGCGCAAAAGATGTTTTCGTGAAATGTGTTGTAGTGATTTTTCGATTGGAATGGCACAATTCTATCCCGATGTTGCGAAGATATCTTTAAGAGGGTTGATTCCATTCCCAACCATCAATATGTGTGCGACGGCTTTTTTCCTTTCCCACTACATACTCTCAAAACAAAATATTGAAACAGATTAATCACCACAAATGTCATGAGAATTGACCAAAACAATGCAAATATAGAACTGGTTTGGGCAAGTCAGTAGCAATCATAATCATCTCATTAAAATTTAAACTTAAATTAAAAAGTAGTTAATTTCTTCAAAATAAATATTTATTTGTCAAAAAAGTTTTTTCATTCATGAGGGAAAGTGACATCCTTTTGAAAATTTGGCGCCTCCAATTTACTTGAAATAATAATGTATATAATTTTTAATAATTTGGGGTACGCGAGTTATGGAATTTTTTAAAAGGACCGCCACGTAAGAAATTCTAAAAAAAGGTTGAGAACCACTGTTCAAGAGTTATATCAACACGAATTACTTAATTTATTAAATATATAGGTTTTAGAATTAGAGTTCTTTTTGTACCAATTGTAATGCACTCATTATAGTTTTTAATAAAATCATAAAGTTGTGGCTTTAAGAACAGTTGGGTCGACATTAATGTTCTTGTGAATTAAGCATTTGATAATGTCTGTTTGTTTTTTAACTTGATGACTTTACCACAACGTGCATGATTTGCCTGCACGTTGTGGTAAAGCGCATTGTCAACAAAACGATTATGGAATTTAGCAACAAATTAGAGACAAAAATTTTTTCTGATCATTTCTGTAATTCTTGGAATTGCTTTGTGAATAATTTTTGTTAGGATATTTTTCCCTGTCCAGATATGAATCACTTGTTTACTCCCTTTCCCAGTACAATAATTCCTCAACCAATCCAATTGTTAGCCTCGAACAATAATTAATAATTAATCAATCGATTACCTATAGATATATCTGGGATTGATTCGTTCAATGCTTCAAAGTTATTCGTTTGCTTTATTAGTGTTTGAGTCTAGTTTTGAAGTCATAATCGGAACAACCAAGTGGTTGCTGCCTGATATGCGTTTGTTTATGGGATACAAGTTTTGCTTCGTGTATAGTTTTGAAATCACATTGCGTGCAGACAAAAGGCTTTTCCTCTGTATGGGTTCGTTTATGAACGTCGAGATGGGCTTTCTCTCGAGATTTGAAATCACACTCTGGACACTTAAAAGGCTCTCCTGTGTGAGTTCGCTTGTGAACAATCAATTGAACTTTTTGTGTAGATTTCAAATCGCATTCCGAACACACAAAATGTTTCTCTTCCGTATGAATTTGCTTATGAGAGAAAATATTTTATTTATGTCTACTTTTGAAATCACATTCCGTGCACTTGGAAAGCTATACACTGGAACAGTAGTACTTGGAACGTTTTCTAGAACTGTAGTATCATTTTCTTTGGCAATTTTTTTCGATAGTTCTAGCCGAAATTCTTTTAACATAAAGAGATTTTTCCTTCACTTCTTCAGATTTTTCAGATTAGCAGACGTTTCGTTTTATGGAACTATAGACCATTTTCTTTTACGATTTTTTTGATACCGTATTAGTCCGAATATAACGTGACCTATATACCAGTTATTTGACGAAGGAATAAAAGGAAAAATTCAAATATGAAACAAAGATATCTAATCAGGTAAATTGTATTACAAAAAACATGATTTTTTATTCGAACATGCTTGAATTATCAGTATCATTAGTTTCGCTTGAATCATTGTTACGCGATGCACCATTTATGGCATCCTCTTCCTCTTCCCGTAAAATTTCATCCCCACTTACATCCAGATTGTTGGAAATGCAACATTTCTTAAAACCTTTTTCAATAGACTTATCACTAATCTAGGCGATGATGACCCATTCCTCTAAAACTGGAATTGATGGTTTCTTTATTTTTTCTGTAGGAGTCAGAAGATGATTTCTAGCTAAGAGCCAATTGCTATACTCTGTTTGTAACTTGTTTTTGAATTATTTATTGACAGCTACTACTAAAACTTGTATCTGTAAAGTAATTTCTCCTGTAATTATCACCATATCAGTATTCACAGATTCAATTTTCTTCTTCCCTTTAGGTGTATCTCGAAATGCATGAAGTAAAAGCATGGCGCTAAGTCTCTGTCCCCATACAACATTTAACCAGTACAATATCAGTTCTTCCATTATCCATATTTCTTATAGAACACGAGCAATCAATCCAGGCGACATCTTTTCTTTTGCCATAGTTTTTTGTTTTAATAGTACAAATGAAAGAAGTTTACGGCTATCTGCGGTAACACCAAGCATAACGGTAACTCTCAACTTCTCATTATCACTTGACTTTAACAATACAGACTTTTCACCTTTAATATATCTGAGAGTGTACTTCTGAGTTTTTGAAGCTTTATAAGATGAAGTTGAAGAGTCAACAACTTATCACCAAAATCTTGAGGTAATTTTTGAACAATTGTTATACGCCGCTGTAGAAATAGTCCTTTCCGGTTCATCATTCGTCTATACCATCTGATACTTGCTTTAAATTTAGTTCTTCAGATGCCCAAACCACTACCAACTTCCGATGCTTTTAATGTGATCACCTCACGCAAAATTGGTAATTCCTCATTTCGTTTTCTGCTACAAAATTAAGTAAGAGTTTTTTTAACTTTTCAGACCTACCGGTTTTGGGTCTACGTAATGATGTCTTGTGGAATTTGCATATTTATATTGCTCCACATTTTTTTGTCAAAGACGAATATTCATTTCTGGCATATCACATTTGTTTGACGCTTGTACATTGTTTGTTTTGTTCAACTTCCCTAGCGACCTTCACTTTTTTCGTACCTTCGTCGAATACCTTTATTGATTTGAATGTTGGCCGATCTTTTTTTTTCCACGTGATCAACATGATAACTATTCTCATCTTGCAAAAATTCGAGGTGGGTTTAGAAACACGATAAATCTCAACGAGGACAAAGTCTTAAGTCTAAAGTCTCGAATCACCCATAAGACGATTATCTAGATATGGCCTAAACCCCGAATATAACGCGCATGTTTCCAACCCAATTGTTAGCCTTCAACAATAATTAATCTATCGATTACATATAGATATATCTGCAATTGATTTGTCCAATTTTTCGAAGTTATTCGTTTCCTTTATTAAGATTTTAACACACAATCGGAACATCAAAATGGTATGTGTTTGTTTATAACATACAATATTTGCTTCGTGTATAGTTTAGAAATTACATTCCGTGGACACAAAAGGATTTCCCCTGTATGGGTTTGTTTATGAACATTGAAATGAGCTTTATGTTTAGATTTGAAAGCACACTCTGTACACTCAAAAGGCTTCTGTCCTGTGTGAGCTCGTTTGTGAACAACCAATTGAACTTTTTGTATAGATTTGAAATCGCATTCCGAACACACAAAAAACTTCTCTCCTGTATGGATCGTTTATGAAATAAAAGATTTGATTTGAAATCACATTCCGTTCACTTGAAAAGCTCCTCACTTGTATGAGCTCGTTTGTATAACTTCAAATTAATACTTTGCCAACTTTTCAAATCACGTGTATACAAAGACTTCTCTCCTGCATAAATTCGTTGGTGACTCAAGAAATTTGAGTTCAATTGAGTTTAGTATCCACGTTCTGTACTCTGGAATAGTAGTATCTGGAACGTTTTCTAGAACATTAGTATCATTTTCTTTGGCAACTTTTTCGATAGTTCTAGCCGAAATACCTGTAACATAAAGAGATTCTTCCTCCAGTTCTTTAGATTAGCAGACGTTTCGTTTTATGTAACTGTAGACCATTTACTTTTACGATATTTTTTGATAGATCTAACCGCAATAACCGCAACATTTCGTATCGCAACGTATCACTCGTCGAGATATGTCTATTCTATATATAGTAAATGTTTATGACCTCAATTTCAGTTAATTTTTTGTCCCTGCTGAGTCACATCAATCAATAAACTTTGATTTTATAAGCAAAAAAAAAAAAATAGTTTTTCATTATTATTCACAAATAATGCATTATGTTTTAATTAAAGTTTTGTATTTATTTGAAAAAGTATTTGTACTAGCTGAATCTATGTCAATGATTTTGACTTAGTAATCAAAGTAATCAGCACTATTGCAATTATTTTTACTGTCGAAATAGAAATGTTATATACTGTGTTGAAATAAAGATGTTATCATCAAAAAAGTTTTAAATAGCTTTCTTAAAAACTTAATCAAACGATAGTTGATACAACTATATTTTAAAAATAGATTTTTTACTTCTATTTTAGTATCAGCCATACCAGAATTATTCATATCCTATATCAAAATTTATGTATATCCGATGTATTTCAATTTAAACTAGACATTTTCCATGTACAGTGGTACCTCGACATACGAGTGCCCCAACATACGAGTTTTTCGAGATACGAGCCGGCAAGCGAGTGATTTTTTGC
>WYDF02286311.1:0-16647 GCA_009867245.2 Adranes taylori
TCGTTGCTGCTTTATGTTGTTGCAGTGGTTTAGTAAAAAAACTTTGCTGGTTAGTTATTGAAGATTTTAAAGAAATATTTTTTTTTCTTCTAATTTCAGAGTTCATTGGATAGTCACTATCAAAATTGGTATGAACGGTCTTAAAATGTCGTTCAATATTACTTTTCTTGGGAATCGCAACACTATTATTACACAACAAACAAATACACTTCCCTTTGTAATCAACGAAACAATATAGATGTTCCCATTCATCGTTAAAATAATATGTTCTTTTTCTTTTACATTTATCCATGAAGGGTTTTGAAAGAAAAGAATTATTTCGGATTACTTGGTAGTTTTAAATGCACGGTCTACGCGTGGTCTATTCGAAATACGCCGCGTTGCCTACCCCTGCTTTAGGCTATGCCTCTCTGTCCAGATTTGTATACATTTTAAAATTTGTTGTTTATAATAAACCTTGTCGGAGCTTTAGAAGTTAACACGTTAACTCCCATGCGCATCATAGCTGATACATTAAAAGTTTTTTGCCTCAGATTTAGTTCCTATTTTGAAACATTGTGTTTTACACAAAAAATATATGTACAAATGGATTGGCTTGGTCCGTCGCTACAACATAGCTATTTGAATAGTCCGGGTATGTCGAGTTGTCAACACTGTATTTTTGAGAGCAAATGCCTAGTCGTCATCTTTGTCAGTTCGTATTCAACCTACGATGCGCTAACAGTTGTAATTGGTGTGATTATGTTAGTGAATTGAAAATTGTCTAAAAGAGGTCTTTCACATCAAGAATTATTGGACATTATTGATGAAATGAGTGATACAGAACCATATAAAGTATCAGATGAAGATTCGGAGTACATTCAAAGTTTTAGAACGAGTGAAAGCCAAGTTTTAGAATCATGAGATCTTACAGTCCGATCTGCCAGATAACTTAGTAGAAAGTGACGGTGAAAATGGAAGTGATCATTTTTTGATGATCAACAAACACTCGCTCAAGATTTAAGAATTGTTTGGAATGACATCTCTCTAAATCTGCATTCTTTTCCATTGCAATAAAAGACGTTGGGACAAGCAGAATTAGATCGTGCAAATGATACTCTATGCGCTTTCTATATTTTTTTTCTAATTGATGGTAATCTTGATTTGTTAGTCATGGAAACAAACGCCATATTAGTTTTGACATCTGTCTTCCAACACTTGACGTCAGCCAAAATTTGAAGCAAAAAGAATAATTAGTTTGGTTTTTAAAGGTGTCGCAAGCAAGCAAATTTTGTATTTTGTGCAAAATGGAAAAAGTCGAATATAGTTCAGTGATTAAGTTCCTTCACAAGAAAGGGAAAAACAATGCAGAAATCAATGCCGAACCGGATGCTGTTTATGGTGAGTCTGCACCATCGCTAGTAACAGTTAAATTTTGGAAAGCTGAATTTGTTCATAGTGGCACGAGTGTTTTTGATGATGACCACCCAGGGCCCTCATATATAGTCACTACACCAGAAATCGTCAACAAAATCCATGATAGATTATGGAAAACCATCGAATCAAAATCCGTGAGCTAGCAGAGACTGCATACATAACAACTAAGCATGTACTCCCTTTCATACACAAATATTTGTGTGTGTGTCATATTTGACAGATGTCGCGTTTACTCACTATCGATCCGAAACGCACACTTGTGACTGATTCGGAGAAGCTTTTGATGAAGATAAAACGTGATCCGAAGGATTTTTTCGTTGATATGTCACTGTTGATGAAGCGTGGATCCATTACTATACGACGGAGATGAAGGAATAGGCAACCCGATTGGCCGGTAAGGTGGTAAGGAACCGTTTTTTTGGGATGCGAAAGGCATTATTATTATTGATTACTTAGAAAAGGATAAAACCATAAATGGTGATTACTACGCAACATTATTGAACAGTTTCGACGCAGAATTGAAGAAAAACGCTCTCAACGAAACGAAAAAACGTTTGGCTCGCAAAAAAGTTCTCTTCCATCGTGACAACGCAACCCGCTCACAGAGCGGCCGTCGTGCAGGCAAAATTGAATCAATTAGGCTAAGAATTGATCGGGCACCCATCGTATTCACCAGATGTAGCCCCTTGCGACTTCTTCCTGTTCCCAAACCTAAGAAAATGGCTCGGAGGACGCCGTTTTGCAACAAACGATAAGTGAGTGAAGTTCCTACTATGTTGAAGAGCTCGAGCAAAATTACTTTTCGGAAGGGATGAAGAAATTGGAAAGTGTCTTGAAAAGTCTATTGCCTTAAAAGGGGACTGTTGAAAAATCAACGATAAAAAAAACTAAAACGTGTTTACTTACTTAGGCTAGATTTCCGTCAAACCACCCTCTTAACCCAGGATATCACTGCTCAACACAGATTAAAAGAAAAAGATAAGCGAGGACGGCATAGTGTTATGTTAAACTTTCGGTAACATACGGCAGAGCACACACAACAAAAATGCTGTTGTGTAGGTTGCCCAGAACAGAAGTATATATTAATATTGTAATAAAAAGTACCTCCTTGATTTTACATTTATTTATTCACTACCGGTTTCGGCTTTTGGCCATCATCAGGTGAAATGTAATTGAGTTATGAAATAAAAATTTCATAACTCAATTATGTTTCACCTGTTGATGGCCAAACGCTGAAACCAGTAGAGAATAAATAAATATAAAAACAAGAATCAAAAACAATCAAGAAATATATATGCTTGAATTTTTTTTAAGACTGACAATGTAATCGGAAAACAAGCCTTCTGCAGTAGACACATCTTAAAAATAATTATTTTTTAATGCAGATGATCTTAAAAATATTCAAATAAGCATAATTGTAAAAAAACAAATTTGGTCTGCTTTAATGTTTTTTTTTTTTTAATATGGGCCTGGGAGTTCAAGTGTTAATGAACTCTACAGTAAACTTGTTTAATATACATTAAATATTATTTAATTAAATTAGTTATTCCGATAAAAAGTTTTTAATTAAAACATTTTCATCCCATCATTCAAAAAAATATAATTCTTAACAAATATCCGCATTAGTCAAAATAATCAGGGATAAAAAAATATATATTAGGGGTCCGCAAACAAATTTTTTTTATGTTAAGATGTCCAGTATTTAAAATGAATTAACTTAGAATCTTTAAAATAGAAAAAGACTAAATACATATACACAAAGCAAGTCGTTTGATTTTGATAGGTAATATTGAGCCATATTGTCTAAATATTTGTGATGTAATTGTAAATATGCATTGTCTTTTTTTATAATATTTAAATATTTTCGTTGGCAGTGCTTTTGAAAAATGCCTATTTTATTAGTAATTTTATTTCCTTTATTTTTTATAAATAACATGAAATGATCCCTGATGCAGTAACTCTTATTCCTTCAAATTACTTTTTAGAATATTTATTCCATAAATGGTATTGTAAAATTGAGGTCTCAGCTATTCCTAAAGCAAATCAATCTGCTTTAAAGCATTTAAATATTAGTCTTTTCTCTTCAAAGGCCAGCAACATAACAAATGTAAACACTAAATCTTTGGTGAAATCTTTTTCAAGATAATTAATGTGTGCTGTATATTTTGTAATTTAAATTTAATAGTAAAAAGTTATAAAACTTTGCAACAATGCTTCTATATACAAATAAATAAAAAAAAAACCATTTACGTATAAAATACTTGTAGCATCCGATAAAATTATTCGTTTATAAAAGATAAACTAAAATCAATAATTGGGACGTATTGGGAGCTATTAGTTATAAATAACGTTTAGCGGGAAACTTCAGGAGCAAACCGCTAGTAATTTTAATGAACGTTCTACACAGAATGATTTCAAAAATTACGAAACTGAAATATGCTCGAGGTATATCAGTGAAGTCAGAGGCAGGAACTCGATATATTAAGTCAACTAAAGTATGCGAACTAACAATTCGTACTATTTCTATTTTATGTTTTTTATATACAACAAAATCAAGTGATTTATTTTTGTTTGCATTGAATTCTTTCGTTTCATGTCATATTTACTTGCTTCTATCTATTTGTCACTTTTGTTTGAATAATAATTGAATTACATTTGATAATCTCAGAATGTCTATTTGAAATGAGCTTAAAAAGCGAAAATTAATTCAAGAGGTCTATAATGGATAACCAAAAATAACAGCGTATGCTACAGCTAAAGAACTTTTGATATATGGAACAAAATGTTAATGTTTTTGATCGTCACAATTTTAAGACAATACGGAATAAAACGTTTTAAGAAAATTGATGCACCTAAATCTACAGTAAAATAACAACAGAGGCCAACTGATAGTTTAAACAGTTTAGTTTTCAATCAATTTAAATTAAATGGAAAAAAGTCCCTAGGTACGTCTCTGTGTAGGCACCATAAAAAATGTAAGAATGTTTATATTCTTATCAACACTGTGATAAAGAAGATCTACGAACTATGGGCCCCCGGTGCAGGCTCCCAGCCCATGCTCAATCAACATTCAAATTTCGCGCCAACAATGTGACATCATTACTGGCCTAGGTGGCATGTGAACTGAGCAAATTGTGTAAAAAGTGCCCGCGAATCGACCCCGAAGCATTCGTCAATATTTTAATACATTCTATCAAATATGTAAGCGGAATGGTAAATGTGTCGGCCTTATTGAACAATGTACCCGAGAATCACCCCAATACATTCTGTTCAATAATTATGTAATCGGAATGGTAAATACATCTGAGCAAAAAGTGTCCAAGAATTGGCTGTTGTCGACTTTTTTAAGATTTAGTTTGTGTCTCTTCTTAAGCTCCGGAATACTATACTTCCAAAGATTGAATGGGTTCAGAAAAGACTTTTTTTTAATACATAAATCAAATATGTAATAGGAATGCTGAATGCGTCGGCCACATGGAACATGGAACAAAAATGTCCGAGGATCGAACCCGAAGCATTAAAAAAAATGACATCATAAAACTGGAACAATGTGAAATGACACTACAAAAATGTCAAAAGTTTTAGGCCAGAAATGGTATTTTAAAGAATATATGCTTTTATGATGTTTAATCTGCTCTTATAAACAAATACTTACTAAAATCTTGCATTTCAACTGTTGCTTCGTAAACTATGTTGTTGAATATTTAAAGTTATTAATTGCTCCATAAAATATTTTAGCATAGAACGTTTTTTTTTTTGCTGAAAAATGTTATTTCCATTATTCTATTATAAATTCATTAACTTTTAATAATAACAAAATGACAACATAAAATAGTAACATAAAATCATTATGAATTAGATTTCAAACATTTTCATCGTTTAATATTCATTTAAATTCAGACTATTTATATATGAATTTCCCGTATTGAGGCACAAATTATTGAAGTCAACGAAAAATATTTGGCACTCGGTTCATCATTTTATTTGTTGGTTATCATTATCTATATAATAGCTATTTAAAAAACGTAAAACAGCACTTTTATGTTTCGTATAAAAAAGAACTAGATACAATAATTATTATACACGTATTATAATATGAGTTTATATTATAAATAAATAATAAAACGAACATCACAAACAACTGGTTCAATATTATAGAATTTATATATAATTAATTACATTGATATATAAATATGAAGGAGGTGTAGTTTTTATAAACCTTTCTGTATAAAATTTAAATGCGTTCACCATAAATTGGAATGTAGTAGTATACAAAATCTTTTAGTTGATAAAATCTTTACCAGTTGTAATGATTTAAGATGAATATATCTAATTTATATTATATACAATACTTTTTAGAATGTGCTTATATGATTACGCAATGTTTTAGAAAAACATATTTTTCCAAATTAATTAATATACCACTTCTATATATAAAAGAAGGAACACCGAAAATTAGTAACAGGTTTCAGGCAAGTAGCGAACAAACAGAAATGCGGAGGTTGCGGAAATTAACCAGTTCTGCTGCAATCTAGTTTATTACTTGCTAGGTGCGCTTTAATAAAAAGTAGCAGATGCGGTTCGGTGTGAAAAAATCGAATATGCATTTTACGATTAGTGGTTTATAATAATTAGTGATTAGAAAAATCAGTGTTGACATCAATTAATCAGACCATGAGAGGTTGTTACAGAGATTTCTGTATTAACTCTCAAAAATTAATTAATAGATAATTCTGAATTCCACTGCAAGCAACCCAACATATGTTCTAGTCATTATTCCTGAAGATATATCTAACAAAAACCGGTGAATTTCTAGGATGAATTATAAATATGTTGAATGTTCTGGTTATAATTTAAAGCATTCACCATATTTAGAACGCATTATTCCAGAAAATTCAAATGGGAGGAGTACCATAAATATTTTCCGTTTAAAAGCTCGGACATATTAATGAATAAATATTCACTTTATAACTATTTGTTTAAGTTTAGTATATTAACTTTTAAAAATCTGTTCCTCGAAAATCTGTTTTCTAAAAAATTGCAATCATATTGCAATAACATTAATAAAATAAAATTCAATTGCTTGTCAAAAATGATAAAAAAGTAGGATATGCAGCTTACTCAAATAGTAATTATTAATGCGATGTTCCGGCAACCATTTGATTACCTAAAGAACAAAACAAGTCATTAGAAAATGACTTTGTACAAATATACAAAAATGACATCGCCTATATGCAATAATTGACATTCCTCAGAGCACTTATAAAAACAAATAACCTTAAATGATCATTTCAAAATTCAATTTCCTACATATTAAACTTTTGAGATGGCAATAAGATCACCGTTTCTGCGGCCAGATGGAGTGAGAGGTGTGAATGCATTGGGAGTTTCGGTTTCCGTGTGTGGTGTTGCGATGACGTAATCACTATTCGTTTGATCGTCAATTTCCGGTTCGCAACCCGAATCCGCACGATTATGATCGTAGTGTCGATGATATTTGCCAACAACGCCCGTTTCTAAAGCAGTTTAAATAATGAGTGGCTTAGAAAGTTGTTTAATTGAAACAGATCTGATATGTACATACTTCTCTCGCATAAACGCTGAGATTAAGTCTAGAAAAATTATATGTTATATACGACTGAGATTTCATTAAAAATGTGTGTTATGAAAAATGTTTCTAAATGAAATCTAAAATATACACACATTCATCAAACTTTTACTGTCATTCTTTTTTTTTTACATACTTATGCTGCAAATATCATATTGAATAATACAATAACAATTAATTCAACTATTTCACAAAATCGTATGATTCGATGAAAAATATTATTTCCTATCCGAATTTCGAAGCTATAATACATCCTTGGCAATAAATGTTGTTACTACAATGTAATAATAGCAACACTATAGTTAGTAACTTCAAGGAAGACTTGAGTGATTCTATCACTGACGTCGGGATAGCGACAATATACGAAGATATACGAACAAGCATGTGTAACTGGGGTTTTTGTTTATACATTCATTGCGCGTGTATTACTATCTATTTAGGTAACCAGAAACGCAACCGCTCCAAATGCTCTGTAATTGACGTTGGGTGACGACAATATACTATTATGGTTGACGAACATGTGTAACCGGTGTTTCTATTGCGATTATAATAATACCACCTAAACAACAGGCTCCGCTGTCCAGCCGCAACTGGCTGGACAGAAACATTTCACATAAATGGCTACAAAGTAGTCTCAGCGTTTAACAGAATAAATAAAGACAGATGAGGTGTCATTCCTTAGCCAAAGCCGATTTAGACATAAAAATATTAAAATGCAAATCGATAGAATCGGTACTTGAAGTTTTTGCTGCCACATTAAAGTGTGGCAACAGGAATTTAAAAGTATTTTGCTACTACAGACCACCAGATTCTAACAAGAAATTATTCTTTGAAACCCTAGACTGCAATATATGGCATATGTATCTAGTAGGCATATATGGAAACCTAAACGAAAAACAAAAAACCCTGGCAATTCAATTCGACATGAGTAAAGCTGTATAAACCATGACGCATGACTGTGTAAACCACGACTCACTTCTCAAGAATATAATTTGGAATTTTGAGCAGTAGCTGAAACTTATTGTACCTGAGATGTTCAACAATCTATACTTTAGTCCTTAATACAATGTATTATATAATATTTAGTCTCTAGGATCCAGTGTATATATTATAGAACAAATAAATAAATCTAGGCAAGCAATGATATAGAAATCTGCATTACCGACCCGCCATACAGATTTTGCACTAATATTAATATTACAATAATAATAAAGCCTCGGGCATCAAATATTTGTTTAGATTCTTATCCCATGTCCAATCAACATTCAAAGTTCGCGCTAAAATCACTTGAGTGTGACGTCATTACTGGCCTAGGTGGCTTGTGAACTGAGCAAACTGAGTAAAACATGTTCGTGAAGCATTCATCATTATTTTCATATATTCTATCAAATATGCAATCGTTAGTCTTACTGACCAAAATTGTCCGAGAATTGACCCCAAAGCATTCACCAATATTTTGATACATTCTATCAAATAAGTAATCGGAATGGTGAATCTCAGGGGTCTTAGTGAGCAAAAAATGTCGAGCTCCCGTCAACTACTTCTACTATTGTAGCTATACTATTGTTCTATTGTAGCTTCAAAATAGGAATAGCTAATAACCAATATTTTTCATCTAATTATATGATTTAGTGAAATAAAATTCTTTGGAATTGCATCACTTGTGTTTGTAATATTCAACATGGATATTGCAAATCACTGCAGCATTTCGATTGTGTCAATTATCATACATAAGAACAAAATCTTTGCACACCGTTTTTAGTTTAGTCACAATGTAAAGGAAAAATTAGCCACAACTAATTTATTTAAACCAAAATAAAAACACTCGCTTCGTCACGAAATACATTATAATACACTATTCTGTGCCTATGTAAAACAAATACTTTCTGTTTTCCTTACATCACATTTGTACATTTTTACAACTATACAATTCATCTAACACACCCACCTTGCTCCATTTCTGTTCATTATCTCTTCTAAACTGCATCCCCTAACTATTCTCGTACGTGGCGACATTTTTAAATATTTTCTTTATCAGCCTCCCCATATCCAACATCACCAGTATTTCTTATTTCGCCATTTGCTTAAACCCTTTCACCCAACAATTATACGTATTTGCTTCAATTTTTCAACTTTAATTGTCCTTTTCAAATACTCTGACTACCATTCTATTTTCCGGGTGTTATAAAAGAGATGATCTTTATTTACTCCTAATAATTGACATATCTAATGTATATTAGGTAAAAAAATGCGCAGATCTAATTTTTACCACATTTTCACACCGACATTTCAAACACCAAAAACTTAGATATGAAGAATTCGTTTAAAGAATTCAATGATATTTCAAAACTTACCTGAATTGCCACCCTCTGATAATGAATTTGATCTGATTGGTAAAAGAGGTTCTTTAGGGCAACAGTTTTCCAATGGGATAGAGACACCGGTATGGTCTACACCAGGCATTGATCTTTGTCTATTAACATGGTGCGGATGTTGCCCCTACATTGAATAAAAATGTATATTTAACAAGTTATATGTAATAGATTTAAACGTTGCAATTAGAGTACGCAAATATATGATTTATTAAAGAAGAGAAAACAGTAAAACATCGATTTTTGTTCCGTTTTTGTACAAGCGTAAGCTACATCTGTTCTGGACACGCACGTGTGAAAAATTCGTACAAGTTTTTAAAAAGGAAATAAATAAAGTTAGACTCAATTTAGTTTTTTCCCAGCTTTATACAAAAGTTCCCTCCGTTTTTTTTTCTCTACTTCTTAACTCTTATTAACCTTTAATTCTTTTTCCATTGATCTTTGTAATTTCTTCTAAACAGATGTGTCCTGATATAATATGCAATAATTTCAAAACTTTGCATTTAGTAATTTCTCCTTTATTGAAAGTTCCTACTGCTTCATAAATTACCATTTTTATTGCGCTAATTGGTGCGAATACCCTTTTGGACAACAAATTACATTGTTAAATGTTGATTTAAATTGTTTGTCCATAAATATTTTTTCTAATAATTCAGGGCAAGTCTCTAAAGTAGGCTTTCAGAAGATAAATTTGGTAAGAGAAGACGCTGGTAAGATTGTTTTTATTCTATGACTTTAGCAGTTGACTTTCTTGATATTTACACCAGGAATCCAGTTTTTTGCGCATAATCCTTCGACACATTTTCTAAAAATTCATTCAGGATCTGTCAAGTCTCTAAAGTTGACTTTATTCTCTCCATCACTGCCTTTGGCAAGAAATAGTCCTGGGTATGATTGTATACAATTTTTTGGAGGTGATTTCTGATATTTGCGCCTGAATCGGTATTTTGATTATAGTTAGTCCATGTGCAAAAATTCTGCAACACCAACTCCTGTTTTGCAATTTCCCGGGATTTCAAGTCCATATTTTATGCAAATAGCATTTTTGAATTTAGAGCATAGCAGTTTCAGTCACTAGAATTGCGACTTGGAATGTACATAGCTTATATACGACTTGGAATGTACGTAGCTTATATATGACTGGGAAGTTTGCCAACTTAGATGCAGAATGCACCGTGAAGTTAGATGGTCGGGTACAGGCTCTCTTAGAACTCAACATGGAGCTCTCTATTATTCTGGAGGAGATGACGTTAACATCGGTATGGCGTTGGTATACTTATCTCCGCCGAATTGGAGAAGGCCGGCATTTATTTCATTCCACTCGGGAGACCATGTAATGCTTCTGAAGCCCTCTGCATCTCATCAGGCCATGAATGTAATACAGTGTGACAAATCTAATGACGCAATAGAGAAGGTTTACTCCACTATAGAAGAAGCCATCAACTTGACGAGGAAAGGGGAAATAACAGTAGTGCTTAGTGATTTTAATGCCAAAATTGGTAAGGGGGCCGAAGAAGAGTTTTCCAGATAATGCGGCTTCGGAGAAAGGAATGCCAGAGGAGAACGGCTGGTGCAGTTCTGCACAGAACATCAGCTTTCTGCCGTAAACACCTTCTTTAAGCAACATTCCTGACGAGTGTAAACCTGGAAAGCGGGAGACTTCCATGTTTACGATCGCGAAGACCATCGAGTCAGAAACCAAACTCAGAATTTACATACTAATCAAAAGTCGTCGTTTATAAATGCGTCGTTTTGATCTAAATCAACTAAGACACAGGGAGCCTCAGATTGATATTAAAAGAATTCAGAACCCTGAGTTACAAGGATACATAGCTGACAAGCTAGAGGCCAGGTTAAAAGAAGTTCCCGGAGCAACTGGAGAAACTAAGTGGCTAGAGATAAAGAAGGCCATGACAGATACTCAAGAAAAAGATATGGGGTTCGCGTACTCTGACAAGAAACAACCATGGATAATGGACAAAAGCCTGCAGCTTATAGAAGATAGAAGGAAGCAAGAGGCCAAAAATAGGAGTCGATACAAAGAATTGAACAGAATGGTGAGAGGAGCATGTCGAAGACCAAAGGAAATATGGTTGATGGAAAGATGCGACGAAATAGAGGCGCTACAGGCCAAACATGATTTGTTTAATACTCACAAAAAAAATCAAAGAACTAACAAACCGTCACTGTCAACAGTACCGAGGCATATTAAAAGATAGCAATAACAAAATCTTGATAGGCGTAGAGGAAAAGCTAAATAGATGGAATATGTTGAGAATTTGTTTTATGACGCAAGGCCTGAACAACCAGCAGAGAATAGCGTGATCAACGAGGTTAGCCCTCAAATTACAAAGGAGGTGCGAAGGCCGATTAAAATTCAGAAGAACGGGGATCTCAGTAGAGACTTGCATGCATGCAGAGACTTTAAAGTTGATCGTCGAAACTGATCACAACTTTTCATTGTGACGACTATCGCATGATTAGCTTAATGTCCCACGTACTGAACGTGTTCTTACGTATTATTCTCACTCGCATATATGCTAAATGTGAAAGACAGGTCAGAGATACACATTTCGGATTCAGGAATGGGGTAGGCACTGGGGAAGCAATCTTTTCTTTAAACGTTCTCACACAACGCTACAAATACATGAATGTCGACATGTATACGTGTTTTATTGATTATCGAAAGGCATTTGAGTGTGTGTATCACATCAAAAACTAGCTGAGATCCTTAGAGACATCGGTACCGATGCAGGAGATCTGCGTATTATCACACAATTATACTGGAATCAAACGGCAACAATCAGAGTTGAAGAAAGCACATCTCCGTCACCGTTCCTCTTCAACATATATATATATATATATATATATATATATATATATTCCGAGGCCGTGTTTAGGGAAGCACTTGAAGAACTAGGAGATAGTACTAAAATCAATGGCAAGTTAATCAACAATATTCGGTTCACAGACGATACCCTACAGAACATTATAGATAGCATTGTTGATCATAGCGCGCAATTTGGTTTGTGGGAACATGGAAAAGAGCTGTCATACGAATCAATAATATGATTATAAAACAAGTACCTGTGTACCTGCCTTAAAATATCTTGGGATCCTTGTTAATGTCCAGGTCGACCCCAAAAAAGAAATTCTATCACGGAGAGAACAAGCCAGGAGTACATTCAGTGGAGTGCGTGCCAGGAGTACGTGAAGATGAAGCATATCTTCACGAATAAAGACCTGAATCTGCAAATAGGCATTCCTATGCGGCAATATTATATATCTCCCGTCCTTCTCTATGGGGTAGAGAGTTGGACGCTTAGCCCATTGTTGGATAATCAGATAGAGGCATTCGAAATGTACCTGTTTCAGCGAATGCTAAAAATATCATGGACAGAAAGGAAAACCAATGAAGAGATACTTAGGAGGATGGGAAAGGACAAAGAACTGTTAAGAATGACACTGAAGCGGAATTACCTGTTTCTACTTAATATATTACCTGTTTCTTAGTAGGTGATGCATCCATCGACATAGATGAAATCCCATTTAAGAGGGGCACATTTTTAAAGCTTATCGTTGATGAGCATTTACGAAATTTATCGTTCATATGCATCTCGAGTTGGCCAGTATCTTCCATTTGTACGGAAGCCAGTGGTACATCCAAACACGGTGATATTAAACGTGAATTGTTGGCAAGAAATTCGACGATTTCCGATGCAGATGGTCGATGGCGTGGCTCCTGATGCCAACAAGATTTCAGCAAAACTTCTCTATTCAAATAAAAAATAAATTTAAAGTTCTCATTTTCAGCACAAAATGATCATTCCCAACTAAAAATAAACATTACACAGACTTACAGTTGAGGTTTAACGCCTTGTGGAATAGTAATTGTATTTCCCGCTTTGACATGTTCTAAAACTTCACTATTACTCAAGCCCTGGAATGGAAAACTGCCAAATGTGATGATCTCATAGACGAGAACACCAACACTCCAAACATCCGATGCAGGTGTGAAAACACCCAGAGCTAATGATTCAGGTGCCATCCAACGTACTGGAAGCATACCCTTGCGATTAAATTTATAATAATCATTCTCGAACATTGGACGAGTCATGCCAAAGTCTCCCAGTTTCACAACCTGTAAAATAATATCTTTTTATTTTAAAATACAGCGAATATTTGAACTGGAGACCATAATTATTTACTATTTTTTTTTATTAATTGTTACCGATTTTATTTCTGACAAAATGAGTTTATACCCTTTTGGGACATCTACAAAACAACAACTTATTCATAGGGAAATAGGCGGGAAATAAATTTCCCCATGAATAAATAGCTTGTGCTGTCTGAAGATGGCCCGAAAAGGTTGAAACTATAGTTATTATCTAGCCATTGTTCTATAAGTGGTAAATAACAAAGTAAACACTCTTCCTAGTGATTATATTTGTGGGTTATCTTTAAAGTCGACACCAGAGTGGGAATACCAAGTGTGGCAAGTATCAAAACCTTGGGGATAGGTACTACGGGGCAAAAATGTAACAAAGAATTCATTTGATCTTGTTTAAAGTTTTTGGTGTATATACAGCATTACGTTGTGCAAATCGTTTTGTAATAGGTAGGTTAGGTTTAAAGACCAACACTCAAATCGTAGATAGGAAGTGTGAACACTAACAAAGTAAAGAATTTATTTACGGGATCATTCCTTAATAACAATATAATTATAGTAGTATTATTAAAGGGTTTTAAGGGGATGATCCCGTAAATAAATCTTTCCTTTAGAACCATATGGTCATCTATAACCATAAATAATTCTTTCTACTACCAACAAAACCATGAATAATCTCGAGATTTTGAAATGACTCACTCTTTGTCCATTGATCAAACAATTCCTCGATGCAACATCTCTATGTACGTATTTGATGTCGGCCAAATAACTTAATCCGCGCGCAACATCTAATGCCATATTAGTAAGTTTCTTTGGCGACACTTCGTCTGTTTCATCAACGGATGTTCCATTGACTAAATGACGACGTGCTAGAAGGAAAGTTTTCAAGTCACCGTATAGCATAAATTCCATAATTGTGTAAACTGGCTCGCTTTTCGTACAAACGCCTAAGAGTTGTATGATATTCTTATGTTCGAAACGTTTCATCACTTCTGCTTCGGAGAGGAAATCAAGTTTTTCTTCAGTCGTTGAACCTATAAAAAAAATAATTTACTTGCAACTAAACAAGTAAGAACAAGTGATGGTTGATTAAAATACACGTTATTAAATTTCAATTTACCAATTTTAAGAGTTTTAACAGCTACTGGTCTCCATCCACTATCCGGTAAATCAGCTTCACCGCCATAAACCGTACCAAATGCACCCTCACCTAACTTTCTATTTATCACCACATTTTCTCTAGGTATCTCCCATTTATCCAATCCAGTATAATCATTAGTCATTAAATGATCCAAACCTAAACTTTTCATATATTCATTGGTATTCTCCATCTTTTTGTCGTAGCGCTTCTTAAAGTAGATCATAAAGATGCCCAATAAACAAACAATGACAAAAATGACGATGATATTGAGAATTATTATGGCAGTTTCACATTGAACGTTCATTGCTTTAGCGAGACCTTCGAGTGTGCATTCTGCTGGAGGTAGGGTTCCGTCATCTGGCTTCTGATCATGTAACCTGTAAAAATAATGTTAATGAGGAGAAAAATTTCTAAAATTTTCCATGGAAACATCGCGAATCATACATGGTCCATCCTACTCGGATGTAATTTGCTTCTTATAACTATTTTTACGTAATTTACTTGGAGTCCACAGCTTTACGAGAAAGTACAGTTGTATAGTAGTAATATTATTAGGAAATTGTTCCTACCGATCGGAGTCAGGAACCAGACGATTTAGCCCCGCCCCGTATGTATTTTCTATACTTAATAGTTTTAATACGTGACCGATTTTTATCAAATGATGATATTGTAACATTATCATTCATATTAATTTCGATCTATTCGTTAGCTTCTAAAGATAGTCAACAATCGAACATCATTTCTTATGTTTACTTATAAATAAAAGTGAAACACTTTAGAACCATTTATAATTAATCGTGTCTAAATTAGAATTATTCTTTAAATATAAAGATTTAAGGTTTATCTGTGCGAGCCATGGTGAAAAACAATTTCGTTCTATCTGTCAGGAGGAGTAAGCTATGCAAACGACGCTTTGCTGAGTTCTCGAAGTTGGCGCATGTCAAATAAGCATGTCAAAATGTTCTACTAAATACTGAACACAAGCCCTTTCCGTTAGTTCAATGAGTAGGAAAAAGATAAAGAAAACCTCTAAACGTTCTAGAATGCGTACTGTCGGCTATCAGCCAGAAACGATACTGTCATTTAAAATAGCTAAATCTCCGCATAGAACGTTAAGTATGTGGTAAAATTTAAAATTAAAATAAAATCAAAACCAAAGTACGGTCGGTTGCTCAGCTGAAAAATGGAGAATACAAATATGTATGTTTATTTTACAATTTTTGTGAGTTGGAACGAATTCCAACATAATAAATGATAAATTCTTCTTTTTGGAATTCAATTATTTCAAGGCTTCAAGTTTACTACTAACTCAAATAAAATAAGTTCTATTAAACGTAGATTATTTGTTAAATAAATCACAATAAAATAAGTTGTGTTAATGATAATAATGAAATGAATAATTCTTACTGCACTGATTTTATTGCTATGAGCTAGCAAGCTACATGATTTAAGCAGATAAAACTTTATTAAAATATATTAGTTTAATTTTTATTGGGAATTTAACAAAATTGAATATTATATTTATTATTTTTAAATGTAGAGAATTAAACTTAGGATATTATTATTTTTTAATTGAAAGTCAATACCATGGCATTGTATTACAAAACGTTTGTAAACAAAACAAAAAAATACTTATGATTATTTACATGTATAAAATTCTAATGATGATGCAGCAAGAAATGTAGAATTCTATAAGGTGTTGATAACAGCTATAACCTATGCTATAAACACGTCTCCACCTTGCCTTTAGGTATATGACAAATATAGGATTCATGTTTAGACCATTTTTTCTATTTCACCTTAGTACGTCTCTTGTACTGAAAGTACTGCAATCCGTTAATACGCAATTCAAGGGGGGGGGGGTCCTAAGGACCCATTTTTCATATAAAAAGTTTTTCGAAAAAAATTCTGGCTCAAAAAATTAAAACCAAGGTCGATTTTT